>NW_026844017.1:103218959-103256027 GCF_029531705.1 Pantherophis guttatus
TAGATGATAGATAGATAGATAGATAGATATAGAAATAGATAGAGATAGATAGAGATAGATAGATAGATAGATAAATAGATAGATGGAGATAGATATAGAAAGAGAGAGAGATATAGAAAGAGAGAGAGAGAGAGAGACAAACAGGGAGGGAGGGAGGGAGGAAGAGAGAGAAAGATTATAGATGGATAGAATAGATAGATAGATAGATAGATAGATAGATAGATAGATAGATAGATAGATAGATAGGGAGGGAGGGAGGGAGGGAGGGAGGGAGACAGGCAGGCAGGCAGGCAGGCAGAGAAAGATTATAGATGGATAGACAGACAGACACAGACAGACAAGACATAGATAGAGACATAGATAGATAGATAGAGACATAGATAGATAGATAGATAATAGATAGAGAAAGAAAGAAAGAAAGAAAGAAAGAAAGAAAGAAAGAAAGAAAGAAAGAAAGAAAGAAAGAAAGGAACCAGAAAAGCATTGAAACCACCTCAACGGTAGACATGGAAAAACATTGGGAAAGGAGTCAAGCCTCATTGGTAACGAGCTACACAGCAAAGGTGGCATCACTTTGACCTCATTAATCAGGATGAAATCCTGGGTTAAAATAAAGGTTAAAAAATGACAAGAATTGCTTTATCGAAACTTGCATTCATCCCTCCGGTCTCCCGAGTCAATACATACAGTGACACTAGGGTACTAATGAAAGAGATCAAACGGACTTCACTTCCATTCAAGCTTCAGTGCTCAAGTTTTCTCGGCCACCTTCAATCTGTGGAAAACGATACCACTATGAAATTTTATTAGACCTGTTGCTGCTTCCTATCCTTTCCCCCCAGTGGCCTCCCCACTCATCGAGATAATGGGCGATAAAGACCAACAGATTTTATGTGCGTTAAGGCTTGCTGTCCTTGGATGCCATCGGAATAAAGAGGTATGAGTTGGCTCAATATCAGGAGACCTAAGATTGATTTAAGATTGTCTACCTCACAGGCTTGGCCACGAGATTAACTCAATGTCACAGAGATATGAAGGTGCAAGAGACTGCTGGGGTGTGTTTGTTGTCCTGGGGTCAGCCACAAATAAGAAAGACCCTGATTTTGACAATTCGAGACAGAATTCGAGGACTCAGGTTAGTCAATTAAATACAGGGAAAAAAAGAAATTCAGCCAGGATTGGTTTTTGTCATTGTCAAGTGCATTATTTATTTGTCAAATTGAAGGAAACCAGGCCATCAAAGAAATGATGGCTGCAGAGCATCAAAGCTGACACCAGTCAGAGTACAAAGAAACTCAAAGAACTGGTGAAAGTTTGGAAGATGTGGAGGGAGGGAGGGAGGGAGGGAGGGAGGGAGAGGGAGACGATAGATAGATAGATAGATAGATAGATAGATAGATAGATAGATAGATAGATGGATGGATGGATGGATGGATGGATGGATGGATGGATGGATGGATGGACGGACGGATGGAGATAGAGATAGAGATAGAGATAGAGATAGAGATAGAGATAGATACATATAGAAAGAGATTGTGAATGGATGGATGATAGATAGATAGATAGATAGATAGATAGATAGATAGATAGATAGATAGAGATAAATGATAGATAAAGAAATAGAGAGAGAGATTATAGATGGATAATAGAGAGAGAGAGAGAGAAATAGATAGATAGATAGGTAATAGATATAGAGATAGATAGGTAGGTAGGTAGGTAGGTAGATAGATAGATAGATAGATAGATAGATAGATAGATAGATAGATAGATAGATAAATAGATAGATAGATAGATAGATTATAGATGGATAATAGAGATAGATAATAGATAGATAGATAGATAGATAGATAGATAGATAGATAGATAGGTAGTAGGTAGGTAGGTAGGTAGGTGGTAATAGATATAGAGATAGGTAGATAGATAGATAGATAGATAGATAGATAGATAGATAGATAGATAGATAGATTATAGATGGATAATAGAGATAGATAAGATAGATAGATAGATAGATAGATAGATAGATAGATAGATAGATAGGCAGGCAGGCAGGCAGAGACAGACAGACAGACAGGTGTGTGTGTGTGTGTGTGTGTGTGAGTGTGTATGTGTGTGTGTGAGAGAGAGAGAGAGAGAGACTGAATAGACAGATCTAGTCAGATGAGAGAAGAAGAGAGGGAGAGAAAGGAAGAGAGGATTCCACCATCCAAAAAGACATGGATATCAACTAGAAAGGCAGAGCAGGGATGTATGGTTATCCATGAGAAGGAAACTTCATTTGGTGAACCATCAAACTTGATTCATTACTTTCAACGTGATGGTTCCAAAATTGTTCAGACACACCATCCGAAAAGAAGACGAAGGAGATGTAAACTGTATGCCTTTATGCAAATGAATCTATCTAGACAAGGTCCCAGGTGGAACTGTCAAAGAAAGTACAGACAGAAAATATGCCACTAAGCTTTAGCCTCTCCAGCTGTTGAGTTTCTTGAGGCTTCCCCTTGTTGCCCTTTGCATAAAAGTAGCTGGCAATTAAATCTGAGTTTTAACCACTTCCCAAAGGAGGAGGAGAATGAAAGAGGGAAAGAGAAAAGTTCTTGAACATAGATAGTCGAAAGGCTGGGTGAATATGCAATTCTAACTGCTCCCTGTCAAACAGAGCGTGATTATCAAAGAGTTATGTCAGAAACACTTCAACAAACTTTGGGAGTCGAAGAAAGAATGTGTGAAGGCAGATTTAATATATGAGAGGTCCTGGATGCCCTCTGAGCTTGGATGTTTTCTTGCAGATGTTTCATTACCCAAACTAAGTAATATTTATTTATTAATTAGTTCGATTTATATGCCGCCCTTTCTCCGGAGACTCAGGGCGGCTTACAATGCGTTAAGCAATAGCCTTCATCCTTTTGTATATACCTGCTTAGTAGGGCTTTTTGCCCCCCGCCCCTAAGCGTTGTTCTTTTTTTTAATACAAAGTCAGCTTATTGTCTTTGTAGAGCCTTGGTAGTACAGTGGTCTAAAGCACCCTGTTATTAAGAACAGCTGCCTGCAATTACTGCAGGTTCGAATCTCGCCAAGGCTCAAGGTTGACTCAGCCTTCCATCCTTTCTAAGGTAGGTAAATTGAGGACCCAATTTGTGGGGGCAATAAGCTGATTTTGTATAAATATACAAAAGAATGAAGGCTATTGCTTAGCGCATTGTAAGCCGCCCTGAGTCTCCGGAGAAGGGCGGCATATAAATCAAATAAAAAAAAAAATGCCCCCACAAACCGGGTCCTCATTTTACCTACCTCGAAAGGATGGAAGGCTGAGTCAACCTTGAGCCTGGTGAGATTTGAACTTGCAGTAATTGCAGGCAGCTGGTGTTACTTAACAGTGCTTTAGTCTGCTGCGCCACCAAGGCTAATAGCATCAGTTTCGCTCTCCCTCCCTCCCTCCTTCTCTCTTTCTCCTTCTCCCTCTCTCTCTGTTTATGTCTGCCTGCCTCGAGAGCCCATTTTCACTGGCAGAGGACTCAGGCCGCCACAGGCACCCCAACACGAGTGACGTCGAGCTGGCCATACCTACCCTAGCCATACCCACCCTGGCCCCCCCAAGGTCAAAAACAAACCTGATGAGGCCCTCAATGAAATTGAGTTTTGACATCCCTGCTATAAAGAAAGTGGTAAGAACAGGGGAAGGAAGAAGTACTTTTCTCACACAATGGAGAAAATACAGGCACTGCTGTGCCCACTTCACCAGTGTGTCACTGTTGAGCGACCAAGCTAACCTGCTCGTCAGCTGCATTGCATTGATGGGGCTTTAAACGAAGCACCTCTTCAAAGTTATGTGAAAAACATCATTACTATCCATGGCTCAGGGCCAGGCTATCTTCGAGACCGCCTTCTACCGCATAGCTCCCAGCGACTGGTAAGATCCCACAGAGTTGGTCTCCTCCGGGTCCCGTCAGTTAAACAATGCCGGCTGGTGGGCCCGCAGGGGAGAGCCTTCTCTGTGGCTGCCCCAGCTCTCTGGAACCAGTTACCTCCTGAGGTCCGGACTCTACTGGACCACCCTACTTGCCTTCCGGAAAGCAGTGAAGACCTGGCTTTTCCGACAGGCCTGGGGACATTGATCTCACTGTTCAATCTTGCTGATCTGTCCCCGTCCACACACACACACAAACACAGCCAGCTGAGGGTTAAGGAAGCACTTGGAACACACCCAGGTCTTTATCTCCAACTTGGCAGCGATATACACACCGTCTGCCAAGTGCTTTTATTTCCACAGAAACAGAAAGATAATATACTCAGCGTACAAGAGTCCAACAGAAATAATATTCCTCTCAACAGTTTCGGACGATGCTTTAGTGACTATCCAAGGTTTATTTTTGTTCGTCACAGGGATCACTGGCCACCACCCTCTATTATATAGTCTCTGGGGTGTGGTCCAGTGACTCAATTCTAATCCCTAGCACGCCTCCTGAGCTGCTGCAATCGTTTATCACGCCTTCGGAGGCGTGCGTCCAGGAATGATGTCTCTCCTTCACTCTCATCCGAGACACCTGTCTCCCGGCTAATCTCCTCTCCCTCAGCCGGCACCTGAGACAGTGCCAGAGGGGAGGGGCCTGGAGAGGGAGGCCTGGCTGACTCCTCTTCCTCATGCTCGGAGCTTTCTTCCTCCGATGGGATAGGCTCAGAGGGCGGGGCCACAACACTTGCGAGACCCGGCCGTGGATGGTGTGCATGTGTTTTTAATGTTTTTAAAATGCTTTTATAATGTTTTTTTTTTATTTTTATGTTCACTGTTTGTATTATTTCTGTTGTAATCCACCCAGAGTCCCTTGGGAGTTGGGCGGCATAGAAATATGATTAATTAAATTAATTAAATTAAATTTTTCTAAAGCCAAAGCAAAGGGACCCTCTCAGGGGTGAAATTCAACTGTCGGGCCGGCTCGGGCGAACCGGTAGAGACAATTTGAATCGGTTTGCCAAACTGGTAAAAACCACCCCTGGTTGGCCCCGCCCATGCTTGCCCGGTCACCACTCTCCCCTTCCGGCCGCTCGTTCTCCCCTTCCGGCCACTCACACCAAAATATGTGTATGAGCACAAGAAGGGCTCATAGTAAATACTGCAGCAGAGAGAGTCCATACTTTTCTCCCTCCATTCACAGTGGAGCCTGTCCCTTTAAGGTAGTCCCCGGGAGGGAGGGGGCCTAGGGGGAACCATAAAGAGAGCAGCAGCTCTGCTGTGAATGGAGGGAGAAAAATTTGGCTTCTCTCTGCCACAGCATTCACTATGAGCCCTTCTCGTGCTCCTACACACGTTTTTTCCTACCGGGTTCTGTGGGCGTGGCTTGGTGGTGGTGGGGGTCATGTGACTGAGTGGCTGTGACTGTGAGTGACATCGGGTTGGCCATGCCCACTCAGTCACAGGGACCCCACCCCCAGCAAGCCACGCCCACAGAACTGGTAGGGAAAAAATTTTGAATTTCACCACTGGATCCTCTGGGACATGTGATAAGAAGGTTAAAAGGGCCTGGTAGCTCAGCAGACTGATAGCATTGTGATTAACACCAGCTGTCTGCAATTACTGTAAGTCCGAATCTCTCCAAGGCTCAAGGTTGACTCAGCCTTCCATCCTTTCTAAGGTAGGTAAATTGAGGACCCAGTTTGTGGGGGCAATAAGCTGACTTTGTATAAATATACAAAAGGATGAAGGCTATTGCTTAACGCATTGTAAGCCGCCCTGAGTCTCCGGAGAAGGGCGGCATATAAATCAAATTAATATATATATATATATGGATAAAACATCTGGTGAGATGTTTAGCACTGAAAGTTTCCTGCAGAGAAGTAGAACCGGTGGAATCAAGGAAGTGAACCAAGCCACACATCTCGTTTGATAAATGCTCCCTTCGCCTCTTCATTCTTCAGCTTTCTTTTGGAAAACATCAATAGCCACAACAAAGGGGAGGGGGGAAAGTCGTAAAACAAGGTCATAAAGTGTGGCAGATGTTATCCTTGATGTCAAGAAGGTCCGATAACTTATACGCCTGAAGGTGGCAATAACAATTTATGTAAAAAAAATGTAAGAGAGTAAAATAATATGCACTCCATCTCATAAAATTTGAAAAGAAGTCAAAGATATTTATGACAACAACAGAAGCACTTTGGGGGAAATTGATTGTTCTGGCAAGAGAAAAGTGAGGGACTATTCTCCTGTGGTTGCATGTTCTTTTTTTTTTCTCTCTCTCTCTCCTGATGTGGCAACTTACTGAAGTTTCTTGGAGTTTTTGTCAGGGGGGCAAAAAAATCAGACTAAACTGCAAAGCAAGATCTGGTAGAAGAGAATATTTGTAGCTCAGGGTTGAAGTATGGGGTCCTTGGTGCTGTCTGAGCTTGGCTGTTTTCTTGCAGACATTTCATGACCCAACTAGGTAACTTCATCAGTGCTAGAAGAGACTAGGGTTTGCTGGGGGGGGAGGAGGAGGAGGAGGAGAAGGAGGGGGTCCTTGGTGGTGTCTGAACTTGAAGACATTTCATGACCCAACTAGATAACATCATCAGTGGTAGAAGTGAAGGGGATTTGTAGAGAGAAGGAGGGGGAGGAGGAGGAGGAGGAGGAGGAGGAGGAGGAGGAGGAGGAGGAGGAAGACTGTGGGGTCCTTGATGCTGTCTGAGCTTGATGGTTTTCTTGAAGACATTTCATGACCCAACTAGGTAACATTATCACTGCTTGAAAGGAGTAAGGTTTGCTCCCTCTTTAGGATACAAGTGGCTTGCCCTGTCAGGGTTGATGGCAATGTTGTTTTCTTCTTGGTCTTTCCCTGATTAGACTATTGTTTACTGTTTTGATTGTTTGTCTGAGCTGGTGGTTAAACTTAGACTAACTTTATTGTCACTTTGAATGTACACTAATTGCCATACATTAAAATGAAATTTGGTTGCATTCAGCTGTCAAAGGGTCTCCGCCTCTAATATATACTACAGAAACATGACAAAATAAATACATTCCTTGATTGGGTGCAGTGGTGAAATTCACCCTTTCAGAACACAAGTCTCTTCATTGCATCATCTCAGCAGCAAACTTCAACCAAACGTAGCTCAGACAAACTCCTAGGATTTGTACATGGCCACATGGGAGTCTGACAACAGCCAATAAAACACATGTTCTTGCACAGGAACAGGAAGCTCAAGTGCAAAGCCCAAGAGAAGATATAAATACCCTCCGCTCTCAACTCCGTGTGGTCAATTACCCAGAACTATCCATGTGCTTCTGCTTCATCAATAAATGGAACCTCTTTCCAATCAGCCTGCAGCCTCCATTTTGTCTCCAGTGCCTTTCTCCTGGCTTGGAGAACTGAACCAGATGGATATTTCTTCAAGCTGGCTTCTTTGGGAAACAAAACTCTCAGCTAGTTAGTCTTAATCAGTCAGCTGATTCAGCTGATCACGGCTTCTCAAATGTCAACCACATTACACCTTTACGGAATTGATTGCAGCTGAGGTCCTTTCTTCTTTCCAAAGAAAATCGGGACTCCTTGTGCACAGTCACTCATGCCTTGGTCACGTCATGCCTGGACTACTGCAACGCTTTCTACATGGGGCTCCCCCTGAGGAGCACCCGGAGGCTCCAGCTGGTCCAGAACGCAGCCGCGCGGGGAATTATGGGGGCGACGAGGCGCTCCCATGTAACACCTCTCCTGCGCGAGCTGCACTGGCTCCCGGTGGTCTTCCAGGTGCGCTTTAAGGTGTTGGTTCTCATCTTTAAAGCGCTCCATGGCTTAGGGCCAGGGTATTTGCGAGACCGCCTGCTGCTACCGATAACCTCCCACCGGCCAATACGCCCTCACAGAGAGGGCCTCCTCAGGGTGCCGTCGGTCAGGCAATGTCGGCTGGCGGCCCCCAGGGGGAGGGCCTTCTCTGTGGGGGCACCCGCCCTGTGGAATGAACTGCCTCCTGGAATACGATTGATCTCGGACCTCCGGACCTTCCGTAAAGCCCTGAAGACGTTTTTATTCCATCAAGCCGGCCTAGCCTAAATGGTTTTTAAATTGGGATTTTAAATTTTATGGATTTGGGAGTTTTAAATTGGGAAGCTAGTGATTTAATTCTTTTTAATTACCTTAACTTTTGTATTTGTATGTTTTTTTAATTTTGGCTGTTCACCGCCCTGAGTCCCTTCTGGGAGAAGGGTGGTATATAAATTAAATTAATAATAAATAAATAAATAAAACATAGAATGGATATATGGTGAAGATGTGTTCCGTTCATTCCAGGCAGCAGAACAGCAAGGAATCCATTGTATTACACGAATCGATACGACGTTCTTTTCTCATTTGAATTTCATTTTTCTTGGGGAAGCTAAACATATTGCAAATGCGGTCTTAAAAAAAGGCTGGGTGGGGGGGGGGGTGTTACCACAGTTGATTAACCCGCAAAGGCACGTATCGATTTTCAGTGCGCCAAGCTCAGACTGGCGAGTAATGTAATCGTTAAGATTTCCTGAGCAGCCGCCGCATTCGGCTCCATAGAAATCCAGATATGCGATATCATAAAAGCTGTAATTGAAGCATGTGCCTCAGTGCACACACACACACACACACACACACACAGAAAATATAATTGAAAGCGCATCAGGGTTTGTGAAACGACTCAAATTGAGGAGGAGACGAAAGGAGGTGAAGACGTTCTGGCTGACTATTAATGAATGCAGTCGAGAGGACTTGTGTCGGAAAAGCTCTCCTGAGTTTCATTCAGCCTTGCTTTGCTAGAGGCCAGCCTTCCATGGACTATGAGGGGGGAGGATGGTACTGTTCTGCCCCAGCTACGGACCCCAAAGAACGCAGCACACACAAAGTCCGTTCAAACCTTAGTTTACTAAATAAACCAGTCTTTTACAACAATGGCTGTTAATTAATTGCAGTAACAGCCGCCAAGAATTCAAAGAATAATAACTGAAAGCTTACTATGGTTGGCAGAATGCCCAGAAGCAATTTGCAGGAAGCTGATAAGATAAGCAAGACAAGACATGAAGGTATGTGAACGAAGTTGTTCCCTGCAAATTGCTTCAGTCGGTGTTCCTCCTTAAATAGGCTAAGGGAGTGGCCAATTAGCCCCAAGCCTTACTCTCGAGGAGACCTCCTCCTGAGGAGCCACTCCTGCCTTTTGGCAGTTCTGCGCGCCCGTGCATTGAGAAGAGGCTCCTCCCCTTCATCCTCTTCACTTATGGGAGCTTCTGGAGGTTCTGAAGGCCCTGGCTGAATCCCTGCCTCTGGCACCACATCTTCACCAGCCTCCTCACTGTCCGACTCGAGCGCCAGCTGCACAGGCTGCTGGAGCAGCACCACATCAGCCTCCTCGCTGTCGGAATCAGCTGCTAGCTGCACAGGCCGCGTACGGGCCACCACAGGTACTGGAAAGAGGGAAACCGAAACTACTCATCGTGCCTTCTCGAGACATCGACTCATTTTCCCCCAAGACCAGAGACCTGGGAAGGAAATGCAACCACTCACCATCTAGCCCACCAACACAGGGAGCGTTACCAAAACAATTGTCCCAAAGGTGCAATTTTTTCAAGAAGCAATTGAACTTTCTGGTTTTTCTTTGAAGACGTTTCGCTTCTCATCCGAGAAGCTTCTTTAGCTTCTCTGACTAGATGGTGGGGAATGGAAGGATTTCTAATGAAATCCTTGGATGAGAAGCTCCCCTGTAAGGCAACGCTAAAGAATTTCCGAAGCTTTGTCTGAATCGGAAATCCAGTTGGGTTTCTACTTTTCTTCTCTGATCTTCTTTTGAAACCAGAGCTTTTTTTTTTTTTTTTAAGGTTCCCTGTTTAAGAGAAATTTGTTTCTATGGTTCCTTTTTACTTACTCTTTTCACATATCCAAATTATGTTTATACTTTTTACCTGTTATCTTATATATGCTTGACAAATAAAACTTATGATTATGATTTTGTCACTGGAACATACAGTATATATGCATGTGGGATCCTTGGTGTACTCTGAGCTTGATTTATTTATTTTTATTTATTTATTAATTCAATTTGCATGCCGCCCCTCTCCGAAAACTCAGGGCGGCTCACAATGTATTTAAAATCATTATAAAAAACATTTAAGAATTAAAAACATTAAAAAGAGCCTTGGTAGTACAGTGGTCTAAAGCACCCTGTTATTAAGACCAGCAGCCTGAAATTACTGCAGGTTCTAATCTCGCCAGGCTCAAGGTTGACTCAGCCTTCCATCCTTTCTAAGGTAGGTAAATTGAGGACCCAGTTTGTGGGGGCAATAAGCTGACTTTGTATAAATATACAAAAGGATGAAGGCTATTGCTTAGCACATTGTAAGCTGCCCTGAGTCTCCGGAGAAGGGCGGCATATAAATCAAATTTAAAATAAAAAAAAAAACATTAAAACTCATTCACACCATTCATGGCCGGATCTCGCCGGATCGCAAGAGCGAGAGCAACGGCCCCAGGCCTGCCGGAAAAGCCAGGTCTTCACTGCTTTCCGGAAGGCCAATAGGGTGGGGGTGGTCCAGACCTCAGGAGGTAACTGGTTCCAGAGAGCTGGGGCAGCCACAGAGAAGGCTCTCCCCCACGGGCCCGCCTGCTGGCATTGTTTAGCTGACGGGACCCGGAGGAGACCAACTCTGTGGGATCTTACCAGTCGTTGGGAGTTATGCGGTACAAGGCAGTCTCGAAGATACCCTGGCCCTGAGCCATGTAGGGCTTTAAAGGTAATAACCAACACCTTGAATTGTGACCGGAGACCAATAGGGAGCCAGTGCAGCTTGTGGAGAATTGGTGTAATGTGGGTGTTGCTAGGTGCACCCACAACAGCTCGCGCGGCTGCGTTCTGGACCAACTGTAGTCTCCAAACACTTTTCAAGGGTAGCCCCATGTAGAGCGCATTGCAATAATCTAACCGTGAGGTGACAAGGGCATGAGTGACTGTGAGGAGAGCCTCCCGATCCAAGTAGGGTCGCAATTGGTGCACCAGGCGAACCTGTGCAAAGTTGTTTCCTTGCAGAAGTTTCATTACCCAACTAGGTAACATTATCTGTTGTGACTCCGGCCCCCGAGCCCGTCTTATCAGAGGGAGAAGACTCCGAAAGTGAAGGAGAGGACTTGGCAAGGCCTCCCTCTCCAGGACCCTCCTCTCCGGCAATGCCTCAGGTGTCTTCCGCAGGAGAAGAGATAGGCCAGGAGCCAGGCACTTCCGAGCAGCCGCAGTTAGACAGCAACGGAGATAAGTCTTGGCTGGATCCCCGACAGCGTCGGAAAGACAAGCACGCGCAGCAGAGAAGGAGGCATGCCAGAGATTAAGCTGAGTCACTGGACCACACCCCACAGGGGATAAAAGGGGGTGTGGTGGCCATTCAGGCTTTGTGACGGACAAAACTGAAAAGCTAGCAAGTCATACTGCGTTTCTGGAACTTCGTTATATGCCTTCCTTGGATTTATTATGGACTGGACTTGACAATTCTTTGGCTTTTGTGGACTTACTTTGATGTTTTCGGAGGAGATAAACCTCCCTTTGTAAGTAAAAACTTTTGGCAAGCAGCCACTGGGTTGCTGCCAATTCTGTTATCAAAGGAAATTCTTGTCTGCTGGTTTATTTTAACTCTTGGTCGACTGCTGGTGTGCGTGTGTGAGACGGGGACAGAACAATTATCAATGTTAGAAGGGAGAGGGGTTTGGGAAGAGGAGGAGGAGGAGGACAACAACGACTATGGCGTCCTTGGTGCTCTCTGAGTTGGTTGCTTCCTTGCAGATATTTCATTACCCAACTAGGTAACATCATCAGTGTTAAAATGCTGACAATGCTTTGCTTATCTGACTGTTGATCATGCATATTTTCAATGATGCTGCTATATATTATCCATTCTGATTCTCTGTTGCAACTCTTGCCCTTTCAAACGACCCCACCCTTCTACCGTTCTTAAAATCATTGCAAACCAAGTTTCTTTCTTTCTTTCTTTCTTTCTTTCTTTCTTTCTTTCTTTCTTTCTATCCTGCCTTTGTTATTCATTTTTGTTTTAACTCAAGTTGTCCTTTCCAACCTGAGGCGAGAGTGATTACAGCATCTTTATTGCTTCACCTTGTTGTGGATGGATTTGTGTTGGCTTGGTTTTAGAATTTTGGTTGTTAGCTGCCCAGCGATATTTAGGAGCCAAGCAGCCTCTTAAATAATTCATTCGTTAAATGAGCAAATAAATATTAAAGTTTCCCTTCCCAGAGGAGTTTGCTTGAATTAAAACATCAGAGCGCTAAAATTGCTGAAGTAAACAACCATCAGATAAAACCAGCCACCAGCAAGAGTTAAATGCCTGCAGTATAAATTAGCAATAAAATCTGATAGTTCACATATGGAGAATTTGGCTTTCCTAAACTGAAAAGAGGGTGAGGGAGACAATGGCTTGATTTGTCATAAGGCAGCATTTCTATTCATTTCTTTGCATTTCTACAAGTTTCATCACTTTGCATTTAGAAAACAATTTCAAGGAGGCAATAAAGACATCGAGATAATTTTTGACTCCTTGGGGTTATACATATGCAGTTTTATTAGCAACGGAACAGTTTGAGTATCTTATTGTTTTCTTTTGTCCTTCCTTCCTTCCTTCCATTCTCCCTCTCTCCTTCCCTCCCTCCCTCCTTTCTTTTTCTTTCTTTCTTTTCTTTCTCTTCCACCCTCTGCTGCCCTTTTTCCTCTCTCCTCCCTCTGTCCCTCCCTCCCTTTTCTTCTTCCCCTTCCTTTCTTTCCTTCCTTCTTTCCTTCTTCCTTTCCTTCCTTCCACCCTCCCTCCTCTGCCTTTCTCTCTCTCTCTTCCTTCCTTCCTCTTCCTTCCTTCCTCCCCACCTCTTTCTTTCTCTTCTTCCTTCCTTTCTTCCATCCCTTCCTTCCTTCCTCCATTCCTCCCTCCTCCTCCTTCCCTTCCCTCCCTCCTTTCTTTTTCTTTTCTTTCTTCTCTTCCTTCCTTCCCTCCTCCCCTTTTTCTTTTTTTCTCTCCTTCCCTCTGTCCCTCCCCCTCCCTCCCTTTCTTCCCCCTTCCTTTCTTTTCCTCTTCCTTTCTTTCCTTCTTTCCTTCCTCCCTTCCACACCCTCCCTCCCTCTCCCTTCTCTCTCTCTCTTCCTTCCTTCCTCTTCCTTCCTTTTCCTCTCCTTCCTCCCCACCTCTTTCTTTCTCCTTCCTTCCTTTCTCCATCCTTCCTTCCTTCCTCCATTCCTCCCTTCCTCTGCCCTTTCTCTCTCTCTCTCCCTTCCTTCCTCTTCCTTCCTTCCTTCCTCCCCACCTCTTTCTTTCTCCTTCCTTCCTTTCTCCATCTCTTCCTTCCTTCCTCCATTCCTCCCCACCTTTCCTTCCTTCCTTCCTTCCTCCCTCTGCCCTTTCTCTCCCTCCCTCCCTCCCTCCCTCCCTCTTTCTTTCTTTCTTTCTTTCTTTCTTTCTTTCTTTCTTTCTTTCTTTCTTTCTTTCTTTCTTTCTTTCTTTTCTCCCTAGCATTCAGCTGAGGTCTCCTAAACATTAGTAGGTCTAAGCCTGCTCACTTTAACTTTGAACAAAATACCATATACGTATTTAGCAATAAAGCACGTGAGAACAATTTACGGAGAATGAACACAGTTTTATAACAGAGGATATTTTTTCCTGTGTGGTTTTAAGAATATTATACAGGTAGTCCTTGATTGACAACCATTTGGTTTTTTTTTGACCATTTGATGTTACAACAGCACTGAAAATGTGATGAGGCTTTGCATTCATGGCTGTTGCATCTCCATGGTCACATCATCAAACCTGGGCATTTGAATCAGTCCTTAGTTCAATATTAATAACGGGAAGACTTGTCGGAGTCATTTTATCAATCTGAAACAGTATAGATTGAGTATATAACAAAATTACAGGCTTGGAAGAGACCTTGGAGGTCTTCTAGTCCAACCCTCTGCTCAAGCAGGAAACCCTATACCATTTCAGACAAATGGTTGTCCAATCTCTTCTTGAAACATCTAGTGCTGGAGCATCCACAACTTCTGGAGACAAGTCCTTCCACTTCTTAAAAGCATCTGAAGCCAACTCATAGAAGCTTCTGAAGCCAACACATTCCACTGGGTAATTGTTCTAACTGTCAGGAAATTTCTCCTTAGTTCTAAGTTGCTTCTCTCCTTAATTAGTTTCCATCCGTTGCTTCTTGTCCTGACTTCAGCTGCTGTGGAGTTGTTGTTATTATTATTATTATCCTTCTCATCTTTCCCATTACTTTAGCATCTTATGACTATAACTTTGTTGTATCTTATGATTTCTGTGGATTGCTTTTATTAATTTCCTATTATGGTTGTGTTGATTGCTTAGTATCCCAAGGGTATCATTGAGTGTTGTATCTTATGATTTATGATGATTGTATTTTATGATCATGATTATTGCTTGTTGCTTGTATGTACACTGAGAGCTTATTCACCAGATTTCCTTGTGTATCCAATCACACTTGGCCAATAAAGCTCTTCTCTTCTCTTCTCTTCTCTTCTCTTCTCTTCTCTCTCTTCTCTTCTCTTCTCTTCTCTTCTCTTCTCTTCTCTTCTCTTCTCTTCTCTTCTCTTCTCTTCTCTTCCTCTTCCTCTTCCTCTTCCCTTCCACTCCACTCCACTCCACTCCACTCCACTCCACTCCACTCCACTCTACTCTACTCTACTCTACTCTACTCTACTCTACTCTACTCTACTACCTTACCCTACCCTGCCCTACCCAACCCAACCCTATCCTACCCTACCCTACCCTACCTTACCCTACCCTACTCTACCCTACCCTACCCTACCCTACCCTACCCTACCCTACCTATCCTACCCTACCCTACCCTACCCTACCCTACCCTACCCTATCCTATCCTATCCTATCTTCAATATAGAATCTTAACCCAGAGACTTAAAAAAAAAGGGATTTATAAAAATTCCCTACTAAAGGCTTATTTGGATGCAGAGCCTGAAACAAATATTCCTGTTTGGTCTGAAATCTTTTTTTCATATTGCTACTAAGCCGTCAGGACTGGTAAGACTGAAGCGACGGTCCGGCCCAATGCTTACATTAAATGCTATGCAAAATTCATTTCTTTCTGCCTTCTCATACGGTTCAATAACCCACAAACAAGCAGCTTTGAATGAGCACAGGCCTGGAGGTGGGGATGCGAATGTCGTTCTGCCACATATGCGGCGTGAAGACGGAAGGCTGTGTGTAAATTCCAGGAAGATATAGGTTCATGATTTAGAACAAGATTCATTGAGAGATTGAGCCGAATTTCGTGACTTGTTTTCCGAAGCCCCTAATTCGTCCGTAATTATGCATGCGTCAATTCCTATTGAATGCTGATTGATTTCAAAAGGGAGCTCTTTATGACTCCTTAGACCAGTGATGGCTAACCTTTTTGCCATCGCGTGCCAAAAGTGGGGGGAACACGGGGGGGAGCGTGTGCACATGCCCACAATAATAATTCTATGTGCCCCACCCACTGCACATGTGTGAACTCACGCTCCCCACGCGTTTGGCACGTGATGGCACAATGGGCCCAGTAGGCCCATTTTTTACTCTCCCCAGGCTCCAGAAGGGACCGGAAGTTGGCAAACGGGGGGTGGGGAAGGGTGTTTTTGCCCTCCCCAGGCTCCTAGAGAGGCTCTGGAGCCTGGGGAGAGCAAAAAACGGGCCTTCCCCATCCACCCCAGGCCCTCCGGAGGCAGGAAACAGCCTGTTTCTCTACATCCGGTGGGCCCAGAAGGCCCGAAAATCAGCTAAGTTCGCGTGCCCACTGATATGGCTCCGCGTGCCACCCGTGGCACGCGTGCCATAGGTTCACCATCACAGCCTTAGATGTTTCTCGTTTTTTCTAATTTTTGCACTGGGAACATTACAGGTAATCCTCGACTTACAACACTTCATTTAGCGACGGTTCAAGGTGACAACTTTCTCTCAGCCCAACCCAACCTAGCTCACAGGATTGTTGCTGTGAGGAAAATACGAGGATGAAGGAACGTTACGTATCTACAGCGCCTTGAGTTATTCATCAAAGTAATCAAGATGGGATAAAAATCTAGCCGATAAATAAAAAGTAAAAACAAACATGCCAGACCTTTTGAAGGATGCCGCTTCTGGATGTCGTCATAAAATTAAATTTACACCTCAGACGTGTAGTTCTGAAGGACTCCCAAATCAACACAACCTATCCGTAGGCTCTAGGAATTGAAAGTCACCAGAATGTGCTAACAAATATTCACTTCTTTTAAGTGGAGTTTTGATATTGTGTTTGATTCAATTTTTTTCCAACTCGGTAAAAAAAAATAAAAATCATATCAATTTTTCCTCATGAAATGCTACTCAGGAAATTAGGGGAAATTAAAGTTTCCCCCTTTAGTTTGTGTTTTATGCCCACATTGCGAAGATAAGGACACAAATCCTTATTTTCAGCTTTCTCCCGGCATTTTTATTTGTCGGTTTAATGGCTTTTACTTAATTTCAAAAATCTGTAAATTGATTAATGTCTTGTAATGCTTGCTTCTGTTCCTCCGGCAGTTGATTGATCGATGACTAGATAGCTAGACGACAGATATGGGAATGGATGAAATAAGACTAACATAACATTATGAAGAAATTCAACTTAATGGCCATCGTACAAGAGGCTGAGGGAAAGATTGCCGCCATTAGGATTGTGAAGAGATTGCTGAGAATTCCAAGGATATCAATTACATCATTAATTTTCATGGTCAAAATGCCCTGGAGATACAACAAGGAGCAAATCAGGATCAAGAGTTTACATTTTTTATGTGAGCCCCAGTGGCACAATGCAGTATTGCAGGCAAAGGGAAGAAGAAAGGAAGAAAGGAAGAAAGGATAAGGAAGGAAGGAGGGAGGGAAGGAAGGAGAGAAGGAAAAAATAGAGAAGGAAGGAAAGATAGGGAGTGGAGGAGGGAAGGAAGGAAGGAAAGATAGGGAAGAAAGGAAAGAAAGGAAAGGAGGGAAGGAGGGAAGGGAGGGAGGGAGGAAAGGGTAGAAGGGAGGAAGGGAGGAAGGATAGAGAAGAAAGGAAGGAAAGGGGGAGTGAGGGAAGGAAGGAAAGATAGACAAAGAGGGAAGGAAGGAAGGAGAAAAGGAAGGAAAGAGAGGGAAGGAAAGATGTGGAGGGGGAGGAAAGGAAGGAAAGATAGGGAAGAAAGAAAAGTTAGGTAGGAAGGAAGGGAGGGAGGAAAGGAAGGAAGGAAGGAAGGAAAGATAGAGAAGAAAGGAAGGAATGATAGGGAGGGAGGGAAGGAAAGATAGGGAAAGGAGGGAGGGAGGGAGAGAGAGAGGGAAGGAGGGAATCAAAAGCTCCGTTGGACTTTACTTTGTTAGATGCATGAAGATAATTACAGTCCCCACAATTGGAGGGGAAATGTGTAAGGAAATTCATGAGGAAAAACGCATAAAAATGCATAGCGGTTCTTTCTTTCCTTTTGCTCCTTTTCAAGGTGTTTTATAGCTGCATCTGGTAGATTGTAGCGAGCCTCCCTTTGAAGAAGCAAAACAGAAAAAATTCCATCCAAAAGCTGAACCTCAGTTTCCCGGTGGACGTCCATGGACCCTTTCACTTACGCTGCATTTTTCTGTGTTTATTTGTCTACTTAAGAAAGCATGAACGTGGACTGCCAATGTAGTTACGATTAACGACGGAGAGTGATTAGGAGCAGAGCAAACCAGCGATCAGAAATAATTGTTACAGGAGTCATCGCACGCAGCCTAATTGGCGTACAACTTCCTTAAATGACATTCATCCCTCTTCCCCTGAAGCCTATGAGCTTCACTGAGGAACTTCATTAAAAAAAAAAAAAAACAACGAAAAAAGAGAGATACTAATGCAAATCCAACAAATTACAAAAGGGAAATTAAAAGCACCGAAAAGGAAAATAGAAAAGTAAAAAAAAAATAAAATAAAATAAGGAAGCACAGTATAGGAATAGCTGCGCTTGTTGATCAGAAGGTCGGCAGTTCAGCGGTTCAAATCCCTAGCGCCGCATGATGGGTCATGTGGCCAGCGTGACTCAACGCCAAAGGCACACGGAACGCTGTCGCCTTCCCACCAAAGGTGGTCCCTATTTTCCTACTTGCATTTTTTTTCACCTGCTTTCAAACTGTTAGGTTGGCAGAAGCTGGGACAAGTAACGGGAGTTACCCCGTTATGCAGCACTAGGGATTTGAACCACTGAACTGCTGACCTTTCGATCAACAAGCTCAGTGTCTTAGCCACTGAGCCACCACATCCCTTTTACGCACACACACACACACACACACACAGAAAGAGAGAGAGAGAGCGTATTTCCGTGAAAATAAGCCCTAGCATGATTTTTCAGGCTGCTTGTAATATAAGCCCTACCCCAAGAATAATCTCCAGTTAAGATCGTATTCCCCCCAAAATAAGACCTAATGCACCTTTTGGAGCAAAAAATAATATTTATTTTATTTTATTTCAAATTTATATACCGCACCTTCTCTCGAAAGACTCAGGGCGGTGTACAGCCAGATAAAAACATACAATACAAATATTAAAAAACAATTAAAAGGATATATATTAATTTGGCCCCAGTTTAAGATAACAAACCAATTAAAAATATGTTAAAAAATATGTTAAGCCAGCCTGGCTTGCTGGAAAAAGAAGGTTTTAAGGGCACGGCGGAAGGCACCGAGGTCTTGGATTCTCCTTATCTCTGGGAGCAGCTGATTCCAGAGGGTGGGAGCCCCCACAGAGAAGGCCCTCCCCCTGGGGGTCACCAGCCTGCACTGTTTGGCTGATGGCACCCCGAGGAGGCCTCTCTGTGGGAGCGCACGGGTTGATGGGAGGCCGTCGGTGGCAGCAGGCGGTCTCGAAGATAACTAGGTCCTATGCCATGGAGCGCTTTAAAGGTGGTAACCAACACCTTGAAGCGCACCCGGAAGACCACTGGGAGCCAGTGCAGCTCACGCAGGAGAGGTGTTATATGGGAGCGCCAGGTGGCTCCCATGATTACCCGCGCGGCTGCATTCTGGACCAGTTGGAGCCTCTGGGTACTCCTCAACGGGAGCCCCATGTAGAGAGCATTGCAGTAGTCCAGGCGTGAGGTGACAAGGGCGTGAGTGACTGTGCACAGGGAATCCCGATCAAGAAATGGCCGCAACTGGCGAATCAGGCGAACCTGACAAAAGGTCCCCCTGGCTACAGCCATCAGATGTTCCTCCAAGGACAGCTGCGTATCCAGGAGAACTCCCAGATTGCGTGCCCTTTCCGCGGGGGCTAAAGACTCGCCCCCGATAGTCAGTCATGGAGTCAACTGACTATATCGGGATGCCAGGAACCACAGCCACTCAGTCTTGGAAGGGTTGAGCTTGAGCCTGTTCCTCCCCATCCAGACCCACACAGCCTCCAGGCACTGGGACATCACTTCAAGGGCATCGTTGGGATGGCCTGGGGTGGAGATGTACAGCTGAGTGTCATCAGCGTACTGATGGAACTCCACCCCAAAGCCATGGATGATCTCACCCAGTGGCTTCACATAAATGTTGAACAGAAGGGGCGAGAGGACCGACCCCTGAGGCACTCCACATATAAGAGGCCTCGAGGTCGATCTCTGCCCCCCTGCCAACACGAACTGCGACCGGTCAGAGAGAAAGGAGGAGAACCACCGTAACATAATATAAGACCCAGTCTTGTTTTCGGGGAAACAGTGCGTATGTGTGTGTACATACATTATATGTATACATTATACACACATGTGCACACAACACACACACTGGAAAGATGGCAATTGTTTCCCTGCTTCCTAATTTTCAGCATCTACGGTCTATCAAGTAGACCACTGACTGTCTGTTTTCCCATCTGTGATGGGTCACTGATGCACTGGGGGAAACATTATAATTTTATTCCGGAGTTGATGGTCAAAATGGGGACCCGGCCTGCAACCTGTATGAAAATCAACAAATTAGCTGGCTGGAAGACTGAGATAATGTCCATCGGTTGCTTCAGTCTCGAATACCCCTTTCTGTGAAATTTCACTCTCCAGCTGTTGGAGATGTCACAGAGAATTGCTTCCATTAGACACAAATGTCTCCCACGCTTATCTGAGAAGTCACATACAGTGAAAGTTGTATAAACGGTCTCGTCTCCTTCCCTCCTACATCAGCCTGGCCAAATTGAAATTCTCATTGTTCCCCCATCTTTTTGCAATTTTTTTTTTTTTTAATTTGGGTAATTCTGGCTTCTGCATTACTGCTTGATAATGTGTTCTGCTGGTATGGCATTAATGTTAGCCAATGAAAATATAACGCTCCCACAGAGAGGGCCTCCTTAGGGTGCCGTCGGTCAGGCAATGTCGGCTGGCGACCCCCCCAGGAAAGAGCCTTTTCTGACGATCCCAGCTGAGTTGCCTGATCGTCAGAGGCATTTAAAAGAAAAAAAGCCTCTGCCAATCAGGCAACTCAGCTGGGGTCGTCAGAGCCTTTTGAAAGCATGTTTTTACAACCTCTTCGCTGAAGAGGTTGTAGAAAAAATAGTTTTAAAAGTAAAAAAAAAAAAAATTGGCCACCCCCACCCAGTTACATTAACCCCCCCAAGCCACGCCCACAGAACCAGTAGTAACAAATTTTAGATTTCACCACTGGTATAATGGAAAAGAAAGACTTAAAAGGATAATTGATTAAATGGGAGGGCACAGAATTGGCAGGCTGGGTGGAGATTGACCAGATTAGTTGCAGATCTATTATACTTGTCTGCTGTTTGAAGAAATAGGAAATAGTTTGTATTTTTTTTTTCAAAATTAATTGCCAATGTATTTGTTTTTTTGGACCCAGTGATTTTACTTCTTTATAGATTACTGAATTTATACGCCACCGTTTGCCTTATAAGAGTCCTCAAGGCAGCTTAAAACCATTTTTAGAAATATTAAGTGTAAAACTGAACATTAATACCGTTAAAATCAAAACCAACACTAAAATCAGTCGTTAAAATAATATGCTCACGTACGTCCCTCGGCCAGCAGTCCTGGGAGAGGATCCATTCTGACTTTGCATAAATCTTCACCCAAAATGTCTAGTAACTGCAATTATTCCCAAGCAGCAGAAATTCTAGAAGTTGTAAAAGACCTGGCATTCCGTAATGACATGCTTTAATACAATTTCAGGTCTCTTGATTCTCCTCCGATACACAGCAAATGGAGAGGCATAAAAATCTAATTGCTGTAAAGGGGAATGTTCTACCGATGGTGACATTTCAGAAACTCAGAAATCTGTTTTTCTACAGCAGGGCTGATGTTTTATGGTCGAGGGCTGGGACATGCCATTTGTTTCTGAAGCTGAAAGGGAAAAAGGGAGGGAGGGAGGGAGGGCGAGCATAAGACCAGAAGTGTAATAACATCAGCCGGGTCCCACTGGACTGGACTTCTGGCCAATCTAGTCTAGCAATCTGTTTTCCCAGTGGCCAACCCACTGCATTAAAAAAAAGTCCCACGAGTCACCCAGCAGATGCTCTTCGGAGGAAGTCACATCACGGCTAAAAGAGATTGAGCCTCAGAAATGCCATGAATTGATCCTAAATGAAAAGTCTCTGGTTTTATCTTTATATTCACTGTGAGAATCAATTCCATGAATTGATCCAACACACACAGAGAGACTTTTTTTTCTTTCTTTCTTTGAAGCCAGTCAAGGTGAGTGGCCAGGACCACATCTTGGGTTAGGAAATTACAATGTGTAATTATGCATTGTGTAAAAAAAAAGAAATCGCCTTTGTCCGTCCTGATTCTTCCAGGAATCAATTTCAAATGTCCTCGTTTTGTTCACCTTTCTAGACAAAAAAAAAAAAAGCCCCCAAGTGAGTGGTGAGTGAGGGTAGGTAGGTAGGTAGGTAGGTAGGTAGGTGGGTGGGTGGGTGGGTGGATGAATGGATGAATGGATGAGTAGGTGGGTGAGTGGGTAAGTAGGTAGGTAGGTATGTAGGTAGGTAGGTATGTAGGTAGGAGGATGGATGGATGGATGGGTAAGTAGGTAGGTAGGAGGATAAATGGATGGATGGGTATAGGTAGGTAGGTAGGTAGGAGGATGGATGGATGGATGGATGGATGGGTAAGTAGGTAGAGGATGGATGGATGGATGGATGGATGGGTAAGTAGGTAGGTAGGAGGATGGATGGATGGATGGATGGATGGATGGATGGATGGATAGATGGATGGGTAGGTAGGTAGGTAGGAGGATAGATGGATGGATGGATGGATGGATGGATGGATGGGTAAGTAGGTAGAGGATGGATGGATGGATGGATGGATGGGTAAGTAGGTAGGTAGGAGGATGGATGGATGGATGGATAGATAGATAGATAGATAGATAGATAGATAGATAGATAGATAGCAATGGATGGAAACTAATCAGGGAGAGAAGCAACCTGGAATTAAGGAGAAATTTCCTGACAGTGAGAACAATTCACTTGTGGAACGACTTTCCTCCAGAAGTTGTGGATGCTCCAGCGCTGGAGATTTTTAAGAAGAGATTGGACAGCCATGTGTCTGGAATAGTATAGGGCAGGGGTGTCAAACTCGTTTTCATTGAGGGTCGCATCAGGGTTGTGTTTGACCTCGGGTGACTGGGGTGGGCATGGCCAACTTGACATCATTTGTGTCAGGGGTGCCTGTGGAGGTCCGAGCACTCTGCCAGTGATAACGGGCTCCCGAGCTCCGTTTTCGGCTGTAACGGCCCCCTGCCCTCAGGTGCTTTGGGGGAATAGGTTGACCCCCCCTTCTTTGTGTTAGTAGACTTGATATCAGTCTTCTAATATTTGAGTGGCTGTCAAAGAGAGACAAGGGGGTTCACTTTTCTCTAAAGCACCCAAGAACAGGACAAGAAGTAACAGGTGGAAATTTATCAAAGAAAAATCCAACCTAGAATTAAATTTCCTGACATTGAGAACAATTAATCAGTGCAACAGTTTGCCTCCAGAAATTGTGGGTGCTCCATCACCAGAGTTTTTCAAGAAGAGACTGGACAAACATTTCTCCAGAATGGTGTAGGGCCGTGATGGTGAACCTATGGCACATGTGCCAGAGGTGGCACGCAGCATCCTCTCTGTGGGTACACAAGCTGTCACCCCAGTTCAGCTCTGCTGCACATACGTGCATGGCTCCCTCTGGCCAGCTGGTCTTCGGGTCTCTCCTGTGCATGCAAAGGGGGGGGGGCAGGCAGGTGCCACACATGCATATGTGGGCCACACGCACATTCATCAGTGGTGCGTTTCAAAAATGTTTACTACTGGTTCTGTGGGCTTGGCTTGGTGGGTGTGGCATGGCTTGGTGGGCGTGGCTTGGTGGGTATGGCAGGGGAAGAATACTGCAAAATTCCCATTTTCTCCCAATCAGCTGGGACTCGGGAAGCAGAGAATAGATGGAGGCGGGGCCAGTCAGAGGTGGTATTTACCGGTTCTCCGAACTACTCAAAATTTCCGCTACCGGTTCTCCAGAACTGGTCTGAACCTGCTGAAACTTACCTCCGGCATTCGTGGGGAGCGTGCAGGGGGAAAACACACATGCTCAGAGGGCACACACGCATGGGGCTGGGGTGCACGCATGGGGGCCAAGGCGCATGCACGGGGGGCCCCACACACATTGCATTTTGGGGGTGTCGAGCATCAAGCAACCCTCGACACCTCGCGGACTGGCGACGTTGACAAGCTACTGGGATGAAAGGAGGAGGGTTGGGTGGACACGGGCACGGGTGATGGTGAGGGGGATAGGGACCACGATTAGGGCTGTTCCGCAGTGGTGATGGGTGCAGAGGGATCGTGTGGGGGTCAGAACTAGGGGAGCGGTTGTGCGGAGCAACCAGTGATGTCATCATCCAGCGACCATGTCACTGCGTTTTTGTATTTACCAGATGAGCTCATATTTCTGGACTGTCAGACTTACCGTAGCTTGCCAAGTTCTTATCAGTAGCTCTCGGCGGTGGCAGATACGAACGGTCCTCCAGCTGGGAATGATTTGTGACGCGCAACAGACTGTTTAAAAGGCGCTGAGCAGCAGCCACTTTCAGCACCAACTTATTGTGTATTAGCCCTCGGGCAATGAGTAGGAGCTGTCGGAGATAAGCGAATAAACCAGGAGTGATTCACCAAGCTTGGCTGTGTGTGTATTCCCTGTGAGCTTGCTCCGGCAGCCTAGCATTGCCAAGAGGGGGTTAGGGTGTGCTTGCACTTTGGGCACTCGTTCCAGAAAAGGTTAGCCATCACTGGTGTAGGGTTTCCTGCCTGAGCAGAGGGTTGGACTAGAAGACCTCCAAGGTCCCTTCCACCTCTGTTATTCTGCTCACACCTATGCCTTTGTTTTGATTAAGCAGGCTTAAAAGTTTGATCCTTAAAATAATTAAATAAACCAGTAAACCTTCTGAATGCAGTTATTTTTTTTTTCCCCATCTGCCGTTTACAGCAGAAAGGTAAAAAGCCCGAATTGGCAATCTTCCACCTGACAATGTTGGGACCTTCTCCTCCACCTTCGATAAAACTGAAATAATAATAATAATAATAATAAGGAGAGGTTTAAAAGTCTAAAACTGGGATTTAGCCTGAGCAGATCTATAATTCATTGAGCCTTCTTTCCAAACTATTTATAACTCTCGAAAAGGCTCAGCGGGGTTGCCAAGGAAGAAGCTACCTCTGGGTATATGTGCAGAAAAACACATGCACACACAAATACACACACACACACACACACAAATAGACCCCAATTAGGAAGAGTTGCATTTAAAAACAAGTGCGTAGTAGAAAAAGCTGTATATCATAGTTGTTAAGGGAAATTGTATAGGAAAAGCTGTCGAGGATGTTTAATAGAATGACTTGAACGGATGCCATAGTAACAGAGAACGGATTTAAGGGGGATCGACAGCAATCAGCCTTGATGGATCTGAGAAAGTTAAGCAAAGTTGGGCTGTTTAATATCGGATGTGCGTTGCAATCCTGCTCCCTCTCCCTCTCCCCCCCCCACCGCCTGTCTCATAAATAATTTATAAAGGAGGTTAAGAAAATGGCTGGTCAAAAAAAAAAAAATCACCAGTTAATTTCCACGACATAAAACTGGACTTCAACATGGATTTGTCTGGTCCTAATCCTTATCCTAATAGATTAATAACAGATCCTCATCTCTCACCTCTACTCATCCTACACCTCCTCCCCCCCCCAATCTTTTAGCTAGGGATGTCTGTTGTATTTTTCTAGGATTTTTTATCCAGGGGTGAAATCCAGCAAGTTCTAACAGGTTCGGGAGAACCGGTAGCGGAAATGTTGAGTAATTCAGAGAACCGGCAAATACCACCTCTGGCTGGCCCCAGAGTGGGGTGGAAATGGAGATTTTGCAGTATCTTTCCCGCAGGAGTGAGGAGGGAATGGAGATTTTGCAGTATTCTTCCCCTGCCAGGCCCACCTACACGCCCACAGAACCGATAGGGAAACAATTTGGATTTCACCCCTGATTTTATCTCTTTAATATTTTAAGCTGCCCAGAGTTGTCCTATGGTAAGATGGGCAGCCAATAAAGAGAGAGGGAGAGGGAGAGGGAGAGAAAACAGCAGAAGAAAGGGAAGTGAAGATAAAGCTACATGAACAAGAGACCTAATGCAGGGTTCAAATGTATCTATCTATCTATCTATCTATCTATCTATCTATCTATCTATCTATCTATCTCTATCATCTATTTCTATCGTTCTATCATTTATCCATCTGTCTATCTGTCCATCCATCCATTATCTGTCTATCATCTCTCTCTCCCTATCTCCTGTGCCCGTCCGTCCATCCGTCCATCCGTCCATCCGTCCATCTGTTCTATCTATCTATCTATCTATCTATCTATCTATCTATCTATCTATGTCTATCATCTATTTATCTGTCTGTCTGTCTGTCTGTCTGTCTCTCTCTCTCCTCTCCTCTCTCTCTCTCATCCGTCTGTCTGTCTGTCTGTCTGTCTGTCTGTCTGTCTGTCTGTCTATCTATCTATCTATCTATCTATCTATCTATCTATCTATCTATCTATCTATCTATCTCTATCATCTATCTATCTATCTATGTCTATCATCTATCTATCTGTCTGTCTGTCTGTCTGTCTGTCTGTCTGTCTATCTATCTATCTATCTATCTATCTATCTATCTATCTATCTATCTCTATCATCCATCTGTCTGTCTGTCTGTCTGTCTGTCTGTCTGTCTGTCTATCTATCTATCTATCTATCTATCTCTATCATCTATCTATCTATCTATGTCTATCATCTATCTGTCTGTCTGTCTGTCTGTCTGTCTGTCTGTCTATCTATCTATCTATCTATCTATCTATCTATCTATCTATCTATCTATCTGTCATCTATCTATGTCTATCATCTATGTCTATCATCTTTCTTTCTATCATCTATCTATCTATCTATCTATCTATCTATCTATCTATCTATCTATCTATCTATCTCTATCATCTGTCTGTCTGTCTGTCTGTCTGCCTGCCTGCCTGCCTGCCTGCCTGCCTGCCTGCCTGCCTGCCTGCCTGCCTGCCTGCCTATCTATCTATCTATTTATCTATCTATCTATCTATCTATCTATCTATCTATCTATCTATCTATGTAAAACTCTTCCATACTGGGGCAAGAAAACTCATGGCTATGCCTAGGACATTTCCAGAAGTCAAGGTGTCTCAAAGGATCTCGTGAATACAAGTAGTCCTTGACTTGCTACCACCATTGACCCCCAGAATTTCTGTTGCTGAGCAAGACAGTTGTTAAGTGAGTTTTGGCCCATTTTACGACCTTTCAAGTGAATCACTTCAGTCATTAAGTTGGTAACATGGCTGTTAAGTGAATCTGGCTTCCCCATTGACTTTGCTTGTCAGAAGGTCGCAAAAGATGATTCCCATGACCCTGGGTCACCGCAACCTCATAAATATGAAACAGTTGCCAACAGCATCTGAATTTTGATTACGTGACTGTGGGGATGCTGCCATGGTCACCAGTGTGAGAAAGCGGTCATAAGTCACTTTTTCTCAATTCCGTTGTAACTTTAAATGATCACCTAACAAATGGTTGTAGGTCGAGGACTAACACCAATATGGGAAAGACTAGGCCAGGGTCTGCAACCTTAAACACTCAAAGAGCCATTTGGACTCGTTACCCACAGAAAAGAAAACACCGGGAGCCACAAAGCCTGGGTGGGCGTGGCCAACTCGACGTCACTCACTTCCACCAGTCACATGTCCCCCCCCCCAGCCATGCCTACCCAGCTGGTCATTAGGGCAGAGAACTGGTTGTTAAAAAACACCGGGAACCACAAAACCCTTTTGACATCTCTCTCTCTCTCCCTCCCTCCTTCCCTCTCCCTCTCCCACTCTTTCTATCTCTCTATGTCTCTCTCGTTCCCCCTCTCTCTGTATCTCTCTGTCTCTATCCCATCCGCTTCTCCATCCCACGCCGTCGCCCTTACCTTCTCAGGCCAGACGAGGAGTGACTGGGAGGGGAGGGCAAGGGGTAGGGCCAGCCAGTGGTGGGATCACCCGACAGGGAGCCACAGCAGAGGGCCCAAAGAGCCACACGAGGCTCTGGAGCCGCAGGTTGCCGATACCCGGACTAGGCCAAAGGAACCTTTTTCTGGTCCGGTGGTCATTTTGGAGACTCAGAAAACCATTTCACCTCTGATAAAACAAAGTTGTAAAAATGAAGACAACGGAACATCAGAGAAGAAGGATGGGGAATAAAACGAAAGGTAAGAAAAATAACAAAATGGCTCTCGGTTTCTCACCGGTGGGTTTCCTGTAATAAGAGCAAATGTTCTCTCCTTTGGTATCTTTATTTAATTAGGTCCTCTTTCTGTCTCATTGCCCAGAGAGTATATAACAAAGATGAAGAGCTGCCTTCCTAGATATGTTTTATATTGCTGAATAAAGAGGAGCTGCTGCAAATCAGCTCTCAATCTCTTTAATAAATTAGACAGCTGTACTTGGTGCCATCAATATAACATCTTGTCTGGCTAAATAAGCTGTAAAGGAATTCTGTGGTAGCTAGTGAAGTTTCCTTCGACGTGTTGCCTTTTTCAAGGAGAAATGTCGGAAGGCGGGTTTTGTTTTTTTTTTGTCAGGACGGGTTAGTTTTCTACGAAAATAATATCAGACTAATGCAATAAGTGAAATGTCCTTTCCATTGTACATTCTTTGTCTGCCTGGCCATGTTCTGCTCTCCTATTTCAAACTCATTCATGTAGCGATAGCAAGTTTTAATTAGAATGAAGCTGATGTCTATGGATGTCAAGGGAAGATGGACCAAAGGGATGATGAAGCACAAGAACTCGGCCATTCAAAACGATGATAACTTTTTGATGCTCGTTGAACACGTAAAGGCTATTTTTTCTAATGAAGATGATACAGAGGTCAGGAGTGTCTTTGGATGCCTTCCAATGGAACATAGAAGCATCATCCATTCCTTGGGCTCATTATGCCCAATCAGAAAACAAGCGTTAAGAGATGTTATTGTATGGTGTACACGAGACGTGTTTGTTCAGGAAATGCTGTGGAGATATACGGTACAGAGGCTTATGACTTTGGGGGATACTACCCAATGGTTAGGAAAAAAATTCCATTTAGTATCTTAAGGAAAAGTTTTACTATTAAGAATCAACCGAGGATATTTAACAGAATGACAGAGTTGGAAGAGAAGAGAAGAGAGGAGAGAGGAGAGAGGAGAGGAGAGGAGAGGAGAGGAGAGGAGAGGAGAGGAGAGAAGAGAAGAGAAGAGAAGAGAAGAGAAGAGAAGAGAAGAGAAGAGATAAAATGTGAAAGGAGGGGAGGGAAGGGGAGAGGAGGGGATGGAAGAAGAGAAGAGAGAAAAGAAGAGGAGAGGAGAGGGGTGGGAAGGGAAAAGGGAAGAGGAGAGGAGAGGAGAGGAGAGGAGAGGGAAAATGAGAGGGGGAGGGAAGGGAAGGGAAGGGATGGGAAGAGGAGAGGAGAGATAATATAGAAAAGAGAAGATATAAATCCTTCCATTCCCCACTATCCTGTCAAAGCTGAAGAAGTGTTGTGACCTAAGCTTACTGAGTCATTACAAGACACAATTAGTCCCAAACAAACCTATTTTATTGTAACAGCTGAGAACTATGTTCATTCCCAGCTGAGTCCCAATTAGTTGCAAAACAAGTCCTTCGGAAGAAGTCCTTCGGGATAATCACCAACCTTTATCTTTCTTTGACACCCTGCCAAAGGCCTTACTTGGCAAAGCCCCACAGAGTTCAGAAACAAACAAGAAATGCTGACTGGAAACAGAGTTAGCAACATTGCTTTCCTGCAAAAGGCCCCAAGTATTTCTCTTTTAATCCTTCTGGGAAGGGCCAATCATCTCCTGGCCTTACTCCCGAGTCATCTCTTGCCTTTTGGCAGCTCTGCACATGAGGGCACTAGGAACAGGCTCCTCCTGTTCCTCTGCCTCTCTGATGTTCGCCTCTGGAGGCTCCGGAGTCCGCACATCACTCCCAGATGGCCCTGGCCCCATCTCTGCCTCCGATGCAGAGCCCTCGTCCTTCCCCAGACTCCAGTATTGGCCCATGTTCCTCCCCAGACTCCTCATGTCCGACTTCGCTGCCAGCTCCGCAGGCTGCTGGCGGACCACAACAAGAAGCTTCTTGGATGAGAAGTGAAACGTATTCTGTTGCAATATTTTCAGGATCAGACTCAATAAGATCAACAAGAGTTAAAGATTTAAATATATATTCTTTTATTTACATTAGGCATTCTATATTCACTGAATATTCACAGATAGAAGCAAAGGAAAAGGTGTGGGTAGCTCCTTATATATACAATGGGTGGAGCTATGTGTGGGAGTGGTGAATTATGAATACATTAAGAAGTGAAGAATAAGTTAACCCCTGATACCCTGTCTGTACACTATTTACACATTGGAGAATATGGCATTTATATCTGACAAATCCCCCTCTAAATGCCGATTCGTTATACAACACCAGTTACATTCAGATTCAGGACAATACAAAACATACAACTTAGAGGTTAAGTATTTATGCTGTTTAGAAGGTAAAGGCTTTGTTAATATATCAGCTAATTGTTCTGAAGTGTCGCAATGCACTGCTTTAATAAATCCATCCTGAGATAATTGTCTCACATGTTTAAATTTTATATCTATATGTCTGGACCTTTGTCCAATGGCATCAGATCTAGATATTTCAATGGCTGCTTTATTGTCTTCATGCATAACAAAAGGCAGAGCAGGTTTTTTCCAGACATCTGAAATTAAATCATTAAACCATACAAGGTTATTTGCGGCCTTGGATAAACAAACATATTCCGCTTCTGTTGTTGAAGTAGCCACTAGTTCTTGTTTACCAGTGTACCAGTAAACTGGACAGTCATTTAAGAGAAATACATAACCAGATGTGCTTTTTCTGCATGAGGTGTCTCCAGCCCAATCTGCATCTGCATAACACGTAAGCTTTGGTTCTTTAATATCATTAGGCTCTAACATTAAACAAAAGTCTAGTGTACTTTTTAAATATCTTAAAATTCTTTTAACAGCTTCCCAGTGATACATTGTTGGTTTGCTGACATGCCTAGATAATAAATTGAGTGGTAAGGCGATATCTGGTCTAGTCCAATTAGATATGTAAAGGAGTGAACCTATGATTGATCTATAGAATGTATTGTCCTTGAACTCGGGAGAAGATTCATCAGAATTTCTTAGAAAGTCAGTTTGCATAGGGGTATCACAAGGTTTGGCATTGTTTAAGTTGCATTTATTTAAAAGATCTATGATCTTATCTCTCTGGGTAAGTTTGAATCCCCTTTTTGTCTTATTAATTTGGACACCAAGGTATTTGTTTACCTTGCCTAAAGATTTCAATGAGAAATGTTCATTTAGTTTAGTTACAAAAGTTTCTCTTCTTTCTTTATGTTTTCCTATGTATAAAATGTCATCCACATAAATCAATACAAATTCAATGTAATCATCACCCCTCTTGACAAAGAAACAATTATCAGCAGTGGTAGCGTTGAAGTCCATGGTCTTAAGTACTTTTACTAAACAATCATACCACCGTTTACCAGATTGTTTTAGCCCGTATAAACTCTTGTTTAACAACCAAGTCTCATTTCTGTTTGTGTATGGACTATGAGGTGCTCTCACGTATATTTCTTTATCTAATTTTGCGTGTAGGTACGCAGTCTGTATGTCATATTGGAATACATCTAGATTGAGTGCTGAAGCTACCACTAGAGCTGTTTTGACACTCTCTGTTCTTACAGTGGGGGAATACGTGTCAGTATAGTCCTCTGGATATTTCTGTGCATAACCCTGTGCAACCAATCTAGCTTTGTATAGAGTATTTCCTCCCTCTAAATTCTTAATTTTATATATCCATCTGGTACCAATAATTGTCTTATCTTTAGGTGCAGATGCAGGTGTAAATACATTTAGTCCTTGCAAACTTTCCATCTCTTTCTTCATTGCTAATTCCCATTTTTCTTTTTCTTCGTGAGGAAGTTTTAACACTTCCTCGTATGTATTGGGTGTTGTTGGTTCACCATTCATATGCATTACATAATCCTTGTATTTATTTGGCATTTGATTTCTGGTGTTTCTAATGATTTTCTCGGGTTTACTATCGTTATCATGCAAATATCTTGCTTCCTTTTTTGTTAGTGTGTCTGTCTTTATTTTGAGTTGGCTATTTGTCCAAGTTTTGGTTTTGTTTTTATATTTGTTGATATTTTGTTTTTCTATAGTCCCTTTCTCATGAGATTTCGTATCTTCATGTTTATTTGGGAATATCTCATTAAGATGTAATTTAGACCAGTTAGCTTGTTCATGGAACACAGCCGTTCTGGAGACTATAAATTTGTTGTTACTATCAATGAATCTGTATCCTTAGTGCCAGTCTCATATCCCATAAATCTGAGTCTCCTGGACACATTTTCTCCCTTTCTTCTTAATTGTTTAGGTATGTGTACGTCTGCTGTGACTCCAAATATATGCATGTGTGCTAATTTTGGTTTTCTATTATACATCACTTCATATGGTGTCTTATTTATAATGCTGGACCATGTTCTATTTTGTGTGTAATTTGAATAATGTAAGGCTTCTGACCAGAATTGTTTGCTTAAGCCAGCATCTTCTAATGTGCATCTAATCATGGTTTGTAATGTGGAATTTTTTCTCTCTACAATCCCGTTTTGGAACGGAGAAAATGGACTAGATGTGTAATGTAACATTCCTTTGTCTTTTAACCATTGTGAGAATTCTTTAGACATGAATTCGCATCCTCTGTCTGTCATAATTTGTTTTATTTTGATGTTGTGTTGTGTTTCTATGCGTTTGTAAAATTCTTTAAATTTTTGAAATGTTTCATCTTTGTGTTTTAATGTGTAAACAAATCCATAGCGGCTATAATCGTCCACTATTGTCAGGAAGTAACGTTTCCTATAAGTGATTGATGGAGTTAATGGACCAACTAAGTCCATGTGTACTAAATCAAAAATTTGTTAGTTGATCTGGTAGATTTTCTTGGCCTGGGACTAGTTTTTAGTTTTGTAGATTTACATACTGAGCATTCCAGATAATTTTCACAATTTTTTATTTTAACACCTTCTGCGTGCTCAGTCATTTTTTGCACTACAGGAAAACTGGCATGTCCTAACTTCCTATGCAATATGTGAGCACACTCATCATGAATTGGTTTACCTATCTTTGGCTTCTTATCGTTGTGTGCATCTGTGTGATTATGAGATATTTTACATTCATCATTGTCACTGTTGCTAACATTCTCATCATCTATTTCAATACAATCTTCCATATTTGAATCAATGTTATGTAACCATTTTTCTTTTGTTATTAGGTAAGGTAGTCCTCCCTTAGTCACCACAGTGCCTACATTTATTTTATTCTTTTCCAAAGTTGCTTTTCCTTTTGAAAAGACAATGTTAATGTCAGAATCTCTGCTTAGTTTTATGGCACTTAATATGTTATGAGGTATTTCAGGTATTAGTAATACCCCCTCTATTTTTCCTAAACCAGGCAAGTTTACATTTCCTCTACCTAATACTTGAACCTTTTCTTGGTTAGCTACCTTAATTACAAATTTATCTTCTGCAAATGAAGACAATATACTTTTGTTATTAGTGGTGTGATTAGTTGCTCCAGAATCAATAAGCCAATTATTGTCCTCACTTTGTTGTGTGTTAGTGTTGTCTTGTTTATTTAATCCATTCAGTGAACCAGACTTTCTATCCTTTGAATTGTCTCTGCCCCCTCTATTCTCTCTGTGATTTGGTGGGCTCCTATATCTATGCCTTTCTATGGAAGGCTGTCTATAATCGTATTTGTTTCTGTATTCTGATCTATATCTTTCTTTTAAGAATCTTGGGCAATCTCTTCTATTGTGTTCCCTGGATCCACAATTATGACATTTAAATGTTCCACTATATTTTCTTGGAAAGCTACTTTCCTATATGGTTTATGTTCTGTGTGATTGTTAGAACGATTCCTTCTAGAATTATCTTCTGTTATCAATTTGTTAGATAGACTTTCTATGGATAAATACCCTAGATTGATTGTGTCTAAATGTGACATAAAATTGTCCCATGATGGATCAAGTGAGTTGATAATAACACTTTTCATTGTTTGGTCTGAAATCACCTCCCCCTCAAGTGCAGTTCAGCTCTTATTTTGTTCAAAGATATTAAATATTCACTTATGGAAACCCCTGGTTTTATCCTAGATGAAAAGAAGTCTTTAGATATCCTTGTGGTGGTAGCTACACTGTCACTGTGATACAAATTAAACATGCATTGAATAATTTCTGAAACAGTCAAATTTGGCTTAATGCTGTGATACATTGCAGGAGACACAGTAGATATTATTAAGAAAAAAGCTCTATGGTGTAAACAATCTATTTTTAGTGTCCAAGGTCTTTTTGGGGGACTAGTGATAAAAAACAGTAAGTTTTCCTTCATAAAGACAACCTGGAGCTGTTGATACCATTCTTGTAAATTAATGCCATCAACCCTTAGTTTTGGGAAGTCACTGGGTAAATTTCCGACATTATTGGGTCCATTACTTACAACCTGAGGTAGTCCGTGGTCTCGTAAATGCAGAAAATTGCAAAACGGCGTGGGGATGCTCGCTACGAGTCTGCATGATCTTCTCTCCTGTTCATGTCTTCCCGGATCGTCAGCGTAGTTTCGCGCATGCGCGTTGCTCATTCCTTCTTCGGCGTCGTCGTGGAAGGTTCTCCTCACCGCGGCCTGCTCGCTCTGCTCTTCTTCAGATGAGTCGGTCTCTGGTTCGACTTTGGGGGTTCTGGTGACGGTGGCTGTTCTTCCTCTTCTATTGAGAGCGTTGGTGCTTGCTTCGGTCTGCGGCGTAGGGCGGTATCGGCAGGGCTCTCTGGGTTCCGGCGTCAGCGCTCTAGTAGTCAGGATGGGAGCGGGCAGGTCTTGAGGCATTGGCTTGCTCGTTCGCTTTTTTGGTGTCTTTTTAGTAATTTTCAGTTTTGGCCCAAATGCAGCAAAGAGCGTTTTCATCGCTGAATTTATTTGGTGTTTTGTTGGATCTTCCTCGCTTTCTGGTTCTGATTCTTCTGAGGTGTTTGAATCTTCCTTTTCGTTTTCGTTGTCTGATAATATTTTTCGCGCCAGAAATTTTGAATTGAGCTTGCTGATTGGCTCTGCTTCGTTCATCTTGGAGGCCGGTTGAAACCAAGATGGCCGCCATTCAAATTTTTGCGCGGGATCATCGTTTTTCTTCTTTGTAATGATTTTCTCCGCAGTCATATTACTCACTATTTTTGGATCTTTGGGTTTTTCATTGATGATGTTTTTCTCTCTCGCTGCTCCGCTGTTCTTCAGCATATCTTGGAGGTTCGCGATGAGGCTTTCATCATTCTTCTGGCTTTTTAATAGTTTTAATATCTCTGACCTGAGTTCGTTATTTTCTATTTCGATTTCCTCCTGGTCATCAATTATTTCTTCGTCTTCAGTGGTGTATTCTTCGGATTCTCTCGAAATTGCATTCGTGGATTCGTTGATTATTTCTTGTTCCGTTTCCATTTCTTTGCTGTAAGCCCTGGTGTTGGGCCTATCTTTCTTAGACATTTTAAAGCTTTTTATTGAGTCAATTAACCATCCTCTGCTACCAGTTTGTTGCAATATTTTCAGGATCAGACTCAATAAGATCAACAAGAGTTAAAGATTTAAATATATATTCTTTTATTTACATTAGGCATTCTATATTCACTGAATATTCACAGATAGAAGCAAAGGAAAAGGTGTGGGTAGCTCCTTATATATACAATGGGTGGAGCTATGTGTGGGAGTGGTGAATTATGAATACATTAAGAAGTGAAGAATAAGTTAACCCCTGATACCCTGTCTGTACACTATTTACACATTGGAGAATATGGCATTTATATCTGACATATTCAAAAGAAAAAACAAGGAAGTCCAGTTGCATCTTGAAAAAGCAGCGTTGGTATAAATAAACCAACGGTTAGCTAAATCAGACAAAATGCACTTTGAATACAATCTAATTTCTCCGCACGCTTCCCCAGCCTTGATCTCCGATCATGATAGACGGCCTCTTTATAGACCTCTCAGGGATTTTAATGGATCGTGAGCTTAATGAACTATAATGAATAGTCATTCTAATGAAGGGGAAATTATCCATATGAATGCAAAAGAAGAAGAAGAAAAAAGGGCATACAAGCGCCACAATGTGCTAAGATGGTCTAAAACAATGATGTGTCGAAAAAGACTGAAGGAGCTCCAAGTAGATGGATGGATCAAAGTATCAAGAGTCAGGACCTGAGCTTCCAACATCAAGAACTGCCAAAATTCAGCTATATGTGAATTGTCTTCTAACATTCTATCATGAAAAAAATTGATGGAAGTCAAATGGTCAGAGCCAAAAGGATACAGATAGAAGAGAATATTTGTACGAATGAAGACATGGACATAGGATATAGGATAATGTTGCAGGATCCAATCTGGGTCGTTCACTGGGACCAGATGTTTAGTCTTTTCTTTCTCTTTCTTTCCTTCTTTCTTTCTTTCTTTCTTTCTTTCTTTCTTTCTTTCTTTCTTTCTTTCTTTCTCTTTCTTTCTTTCCTTCCTTCCTTCCTTCTTTCTCTTTCTCTCTTTCTTTCTTTTGTTCTTTCTCTTCCTTCCTTCCTTGATTCACTTTCCTTCCTCCCTCCGTCCCTCCCCTTCCTTCCTTCCTCCCTTCCTATCCTCCTCTCCTTCCTCCCTGCCTCCCTCCCTTCCTCCCTCCCTGCCTCTCTCCCTCTCCTCATCTCCTTCCTTTCTCCCTTCCTCCCTCCCCCCCTCTCCTCCCTTCCTTCCCTCCCTCCCTTATCTTCCTTCCTCCCTCCCTCTCCTCCTCTCCTTCCTTCCTTCCTCCCTCCCTCCCTCTCCTCCTTTTCTTCCTTTCCTTCCCTCCTCCCTTCCTCCCTCCCTCTATCCCTCCCTCCTTTCTTCTTTCTTCTTTTTTCTTTCTTTCTTCTTTTCTTTCTTGCAATTTCCAGGTGCAGAAGCCACTGTGCTTTCTTTGATGTGGTTCTTCGCCTGTTTTGACAAAAAGGACAATTTTATTTCACTGGAAAGAAACACCTCCTCCCGCTTTCAAAGAACCCACTGGGTATGTGCCTGCAATTACTTTCTAAAAAGTTTGTGTGTTCTAAAAATTAGAAGGCGAAACCATATGTTTCCATCTGGTCTAGCTTTAATGATAAGTTTAAAGATTGAATGAATATTTTATCACTGTCATCAGTATAGGAGTTTTTCTCTCTTTTATTGTTTTCCTCCATTAATTAGTTTTCTTTTACTTTCTTTTTTGGCTTGCTTAATTTATTTTAATCACCATTTTTGTGTCTATAGGGTTTTTTTTTCCTTCACTGTATAATTACCCATCCTTTTGTCCCTTTCTTGGTGCTAAGTGTTGTATCTTTTTATTCTTGATGACTGTATTTTATTCTTCTTATGAGAGGATATACACCAAAGACAAATTCCTTATGTGTCCAATAGAATAGAATAGAATAGAATAGAATAGAATAGAATAGAATAGAA
>NW_026844018.1:0-90000 GCF_029531705.1 Pantherophis guttatus
AACCTAGGCTATGTCAACATCTGTATCAAGCACCCAAAAATTATTAAGTAAAATCTCTGGGATTTTTAAGGATACATTGATGAAGCTTCATTGGCAAGGATTGAGCTTGATAAGGGTGCCTAGCTTTCTCCAAACAGACCTCCCAGCCCCAGAAGGGAAGGCAGATGAGAAATTGGCATTTAGAACTAGGTCCTCCTTGACCTTCACGTGTCAGTCATGCAAAGATTTTTATGGGTTATTATTATACATCTACAAGTCCCAACCGGGGAACTTTTAACCTTGAAGTCTAAGTGACTTTTATTTAGATGCAATTTAGGCAGGAACAGAACGAAATTCCTCAAATTTATTGGCTTTCATGTCTGTGGCTATTTAGGTTTCTTTTCTTGTTTTATTACACAAACTCATACATGCACATGCCAGCTGGAGATCAAAGGATCAGTGTCAGGTTTCCAGAGACCTGCAGGATCTTAATGCACCACAAACTTCAGTGCCTGCCTTTGCTACGATCACACTTTCCAACACATGGCTCCAGTCCAGGCAAAAATATCATCTACCCTGTGCATTATAAAATGTTTCATTTCTTAAAGGGGGGGGAAAATTGCATTTCTTACAGGCCAGAAGTTTTACTCTCTGGGTGTTTCCAACTGGCCTTTGGCATAATTTGCAAGCCATAAATAAAAACAAGGTCATTATTGATTTTTTTTCCCTAGGAGAAAATAAATTCATTAGCCCAGAGGTCTTGAATACATCAACGGTACAAAAAGTCTACCTAATTTATATCAATCTATTGCGGGGATTTGAAACCTGACTTCCTCTACCAGAGTTAAGTTAGGAGCTGTTTTTTTAAAATTAACCAGTTCCTAAAGAATAAAGGTAAAGGTAAAGGTTCCCCTCGCACATATGTGCTAGTCGTTCCTGACTCTAGGGGGCGGTGCTCATCTCCGTTTCAAAGCCGAAGAGCCAGCGCTGTCCGAAGACGTCTCCGTGGTCATGTGGCCGGCATGACACAATGCCAAAGGCGCACGGAACGCTGTTACCTTCCCACCTAAGGTGGTCCCTATTTTTCTACTTGCATTTTTTTTATGTGCTTTCGAACTGCTAGGTTGGCAGAAGCTGGGACAAGTCACGGGAGCTCACCCCATTATGTGGCAGCACCAGGGATTCGAACCGCTGAACTGCCGACCTTTCGATCGACAAGCTCAGCGTCTTAGCCACCGCGCCACCGCGCCACCGCATCCCCTTCCTAAAGAATAGTCACCAACAATAACTGATACAGGTAGCTCTCAACTTAAGACCGCAACTGAACCCCAAATGTCTGTTGCTAAGCAAGACCATTGCTAAGTGAGGTTTGCCCCCATTGAACGATCTTTCTTGCCCACCGTTGTTAAGTGAATCTCTTCAGTGATTAAGTTAGTAACACGGTTGTTAAGTGAAACTGGCTTCTCCATGGACTGGGCTTGTCAGAAGGTCATCAAAGGGTATCACGTAAGCCCAGAACACGGCGACCGTCATAAATGTGAACCAGTTGCTAAGCATCTGAATTTTGATCACATGACGGTGGGGATGCTGCAGGAGTCGAAAGCATACCTCACTTTTTTCAGTGCCGTTGTAACTTTAAACAGTCACTAAGTGAATGACTGCAAGCCGAGGACGACCTATATTTTCAGTTTGACTTAAAGGCCTCAAAATGTCTAGGGAGCTGGCAGCACTTAACTCACCTAAGCTGATCTCAAAAAGCTCAACAAGGTTGGGCTGGATGGGAGACCACCCAGAGATCTCACAGGTGAATTTTGATCACGTGTCCATGGAGATGCTGCAGCAGTCGTAAGTGTGAAAAATGGTCATAAGTCGCTTTTTTAGTGCCGTCGTAACTTTGAACGGTCACTAAACAAAACCGTTGTAAGTCAAGGTCCTACCTGTACAAAGATAGAAAACTGCTTATGTGAAGATGCTTTCCACTCTACGGGTAGTCCTCGACTGATGACCATAATTGACCCCAGAATTTTTGTTGCTAAGTGAGAAATTTGTTAAGTGAGTTTTGCCCCCATTTTATGACTTTTCTTGCCACATTTATTAAGTGAATCACTGCAGCTGTTAAATTAGTAACACGGTTGTTAAGTGAATCTGGCGTGGTAAGAATATTGGAAACCCACCGCTGCACGTGACCTTGGGACACTGCAATCGTCATAAATATGAACCCCTTGTCGAGCATCCGAATGTAAATCTTGTGACCATGAGGAAGCTGCAACGGTCATAAGTGTGAAAAATGGTCCTAAGTCGCTTTTGTTGGCGCCGTTGTAACTTCGAATGGTCACTAAATGAACTGTTGTAAGTCGAGGACTACCTGTACTTCACCAAATGTGAAATTACAAATATTTGCCTTGGGGGATAATTCATTGGCTTGTGGCAATATGCCACGTGGTGACTTCCCTTGACTCGCAAATCCTCTTGTGTTGTGGATTTAATTTTACTCCTTGGCTGTTGCTCTGTGGACCAGCATTGTGCTGCTTTTGGCTGGACTTAATTGGGACAGTGCTGAGTTTTTGGGGAAGGGAATTGCTGGGGAACATTAATAAACCTGTCAAGAGCGCGTGCGAATGAGCGGGACAGCATATGGCTCTTTGGAAGCGACTTATTTCCTTGAAATGGTGGCCAAGTTGTAGATGCTTAAACAAGAATCTCTAGGCCAATGATGGCTAACCATTTTGCCATTGCGTGCCAAAAGTGGGGGAAGGCGGGGGGGTCACACGCACATGTGCCCATACTCATAAATGCGCCCCCATACATGTGCATGCGACCCCCCCCCCCACGCTCCCTCCACTTTTGGCACGCGATGACACGATGGATCCAGTAGGCCTGTTTTTCGCTCTCCCCAGCCTCCAGAGGCTTTCTAGGAGCCTGGGAAGGGCGAAAACAGCCTTCCCCATCCCCTTGGAGGCTCTCCAGAGGCCGGAAACAGCCTGTTTCCCAACCTCCGGTGGGCCCGAAAGGCCCAAAAATCAGCTGGCCGGCGCGCGCATGCACGCTGCAGCTGAGGTAGGGCAACACTCGCGTGCCCACTAATATGGCTCCACGTGCCATCTGTGGCACGCGTGTCATAGATTTGCCATCACGGCTCTAGGCTGTGACAGCTTCTTCTTTTTTAAAAAAAAAAAAAATATTTATTATTAAAATAACATTACAAACAACATATACAATACTTCACCCTGTGCTATACATAAGAAAGGAAGATTTGGTTCTTCGGATATATCCTCATGATCACCAAAATCCACGTTCTCCAGGTACAGGTACCGAAGCATCCAATTTTCTCAGCGCATAGTCCACAAATGGTTTCCAAATTTTCCAGAAAATATCTTCTTTATAGTCACCATTTCTAATTTTAATATCGCATGTCATTTTATCGTTTAAAGCTAATTTCCACATTTCACAATACCATTCTTCTATTCTAAAATTCACATCTAATTTCCAATATCTGGCTATTATAATTCTACCCATTATAATCATAATTCTAATCAATTCTTTCTCATATTTTGTTGGTTCTATTTCCTTAATTATCAACGGTAATATAGTTTCTGGTCTCAATATTATTGTTTTCCCCATCATTTCAAATATCATTTTCTCCAATTGTTGCCAAAACTTTTTAACTTTATCACATTTGTACCACATATGTTCATAAGTCCCTAATTCCATATCACATCTCCAACATTGTTTACTAATTTTGTTATCCGTCAATGACAATCTTAATGGAGTCAAATACAGCTTCTTCTAACTGCAGAGATGATGGCTCCTGTTTGCTTGGTAGGAGAAGAGAGTCTTTGAGAAGAATAACATCATGTTGAGGATCTTTGCTTACGGAAGATGCAATGTTGGAGAGAGGAACACCCATCTTCTTGTACTAATTATACTAATTATGCTCTTCCAGGGAGCTGAGGACTCTTGGTTTTGAGTGATTGGATAATTAGAAACACAAATAGAAGGGCTTATGACGAACAGGTAGAATGCATGGAAGTTGATCTACCCGATGCAAAGTTGATAGGCATCAGGGTCCATCAGGGGGTCTCCAAACTTGGCCACTTTAAGATTTGTGGACTTCAACTCCCAGAATTCCTCAGCTAACCATGCTGGCAAGTCTTAAAGTGGCCATGTTTGGAGACCCCTGATCTGGATAATCTACTGGCTGAGCTGGTAGTTCCAAGTTCATGTTGGCACCAAGGATCTCAGCAACGTAGACAAGAAGTCCTAGAGAACAACCTCAAAGTGCTAATTAGCAGATGGAAGGTGAAAAATGCTAGGGTAGCCTTCAGACAAGTGCAACTGGTTTCAAGAATATCTAGACCCAGGGTGTCTCAACCTTGACCACCTGAAGACATGTGGGCTTCAGTTCCCAGAATTCCCCAGCCAGTTGCTGATGTATTGTGAGTGGTTGCTTGAGCTGGCTGGGGAGTTCTAGGAGTTGACGTCTGTACATCTTCAGTTGGTCAAGGTTGAGGAACAGAGCTCTAGACAAGCCATGTTCGATGTGTAGATGAGACACTGGAGTTTGGTAGAGATGTTGAATTTGTTAGACCCTGGGATACAAAGCGAATGTAGAATCTGGAATCATAAGATCAGAAGGGACCTTGGAGGTCTTCTAATCCAACCCGCTGCTTGAGCAGGAGACACTATACCATTCTGGACAAATCTTGTCTTGAAAACTTCCAGTGTTAGAGCACCCATAACTTCTGGAAGCAAGCTGCTCCATTGATTAATTGTCAGGAAATTTCTCCTTAGTTCTAGGTTGCTTCTCTCCTTGATTAGTTTCCATCCATGGCTTCTTGCCCCCCTGTGCTTTGGGGAACAGGTTAACCTCCTCTTCTCTGTGACAGCCCCTCAAATATTGGAAGACAGTCATCAAACCACCCTATAGTCTGCCTCTTAATTAGACTAGACACACCCAATTCCTGCAACCATCATCTTATGTTTTCACCTCCAGTCCCCTAATCATCTTTGTTGTTCTTCCCTTCGCTCTAGACCAGTGATGAAATCCAAAATTTTTCAGTACCGGTTCTGTGGGCGTGGCTTAGTGGGCAGGGTATAAAATTGGTCTGAATCAGACAAAAAGAGGACATGGAATATTTGTAGCTTAGGGCTAAACTGTGACATCCTTGGTGCTCTCTGAGTTTGGCTGTTTTCTTGCAGACATTTCGTGACCCAACTTGATAACATTATCAAGAGAAAGGGATTTGGAGAGTGGAGAGTGGAGGAGAAGGAGAAGCGGAGAGGAGGAGGAAGAAGAAAAGAAAGAGGAGTAGCAAGAGGAGGAGGAGGACTGTGGGGTCCTCAGTGCTCTCCGAGCTCAGCTGTGATCGTCAGAGGCTTTTTTTTTTACCTTTTAAAAGCATTTTTTCTACAACCTCTTCAGCCAAAGAGGTTGTAGAAAAAATGCTTTTAAAAGTAAAAAAAAAAGCCTCTGATGATCGCGCGGCTCAGCTGGGCATGGGAGGGGGGAACGATTTTTGCTACCGGTTCTCCAAACAACCAACCGCCATCGCTACCAGATCAGGAGATCTGGTCCGAACCGGGAGCATTTCACCCGAGATAACAGTATCAATGCTAGAAGGGAGTGGGATTTGGGGAGTGAAGAAGGAGAAGGAGAATGGCAAGAGGAGGAGCAGGAGGAGGACTGTGGAGTCCTTGGTGCTCTCCGAGCTTGGTGGCTTTCTTGCAGATATTTCATGATCCAACTAGGTAACTGCATCAGTGCTAGAAGGGAGTGGGGTTTGCTCTCTATTTAAATACAAAACACACTGACTTCCTCTATCAGTGTTGGTGGGAGCGTTCTTGGAGATTTCTTGGTAGCTCCCACCAACACTGACAGGGCAAACCACTTACATATAAACACAGACAATCTAACCAGACTCACCCATGTTTAATGTTTATTTCCATTCGCTGGAAAGAGTTTGTTGCACTTTTCCAATTTAACAAAAGGGTTTTTTCAGATGTCTTCAATTAAAAAGACACGAAATGAGGAGCTGAGAGGTAATTGCAGCTTCGGCGGCCAGCTCCCTTTAATGCCACTCAGACAGAAAAGGCTCAGATACCACCACACTTCCGGATCGGCGGGTGTGAAATTCGCACACACGTCTCAGAGCCAGCCCAGGTGCGTCAGGAAACCTAGCGCAGAGAGTTCCCTCTGCCAAGGAGCAATTAGCATAATTATTATTTTGTTTCCCAGTCAAAATTGCAACTTGGGCTCCTGAACACCGCAGTGTGCACGCAAATAAACGAGCTTTTAAAAATTAAAACCACAACAGAAGGTAATCATTTTTTTTGTGCATTTTCATCCAGGGATCGTGGATCCGTTGGCGAGGACCAATTTGTTAAGACAAGAAAGGAAGTTAAAATTGAAAATGAGGAAATGTCAATTGGGCTGTGAGAAAATTAAGGATGTGTCAGAAGCGATCTGTCTGTGGGACACAGTAAAAAAAAAAAAAATCAAGATGGCGGACCCAACGCTGCAAATGAAGCTCCGCCTATTCTTTAGGGGCGGAGCTTTTATGCTCCCGCCATCTTGAATTTTGTGACCGTATCTAAGAACAGCCCTAGATGTAACCCTAGACTTTTAGTCCTTAATTTAAGACTGTAACTGAGTCTGGAAATTACAGTTGTAAGTCATGTGAGTGTTGTAAAGCGGGTCGCCGTGTGACCAACCCAAGTTTACAACCTGTTTCGCGGTGGTTGTTAAGGAAATGCAGCAGCAGCTAAGCAATGCAGTCATCATAAGCAAAACCGAGGTGGCTGAGTGAACCATTGTTTTCCAGGAAAGTGTTTTTCTTGGAAACTGGAAATGAAGGCCGGTTTCTCACAAAATGATTAAATTGTGGTCATGTGATTGTGGGGCACTGCAAATTGGCCGTATATGTGGGCTGGTTGCCAAGTGCTCAAAATGACTCTGTCTATTGTGCATGTGCATGCGTGTGTGTGTGTGTGTGTGTGTGTGTGTGTGTGTGTGTGTGTGTGTGTGAGAGAGAGAGAGAGAGAGAGAGAGAGAGAGAGAGAGAGAGAGAGAGAGAGAGAGAGAGAGAGAGAGAGTCACAATTTCAAAATTGTGTCGTAAATAGCTTTTGGGGTTGGGGTCTATTGTAATTTCAAATGGCTGCTAAGTAAATGGTCATAAGTCGATACAGGTATAATTAGTTGCAGTCAGGGAAAAAGACAGAGAAAGAGAAAGGAGGAGGAGGAGGAGGAGGAGAGGTAGGGAAGAGAGGAAAGGGAGGAAGAGAAAGAAAGAAAGAAAGAAAGAAAGAAAGAAAGAAAGAAAGAAAGAAAGAAAGAAAGAAAGAAAGAGGAGAGAGAGAGAAAGAAAGAGAAAAGAGAAAAAGAAAGAAAGAAAGAAAGAAGAAACAAAGAAAGAGAGAGATAGATAGAAAGGAGAGAGAGAGAGAAAGGAAAGAGAGGAGAAAAAGAAAGCAAGAAAAAGGGGGAGAAAGAAAGAAGGAAAGAAAGAAAGAAAGAGAGAGAATGGAGAGAAAGAAAGAAAGAAAAAAGAGAAAAAGAGAAAGAAAGAAAGAAATGAGAGAGATAGCAAGAAAGAAAGGAGAGAGATAGCGAGAAAGAAAGAGAAAGAAAGAAAGAAAGAAAGGAGAGAAAGAGAAAGAAAGAAAAAAGAGAAAAAGAGAAAGAAAAAGAGAAAAGAGAAAGAAAAAAAGAAAGAAAGGAGAGAGATAGCGAGAAAGAGAGAGAAAGAAAGAAAGAAAGAAAGAAAGAAAAAGAAAGAAAGAAAGAAAGAGGAGAGAGAGAGAAAGAAAGAGAAAAGAGAAAAAGAAAGAAAGAAAGAAAGAAGAAACAAAGAAAGAGAGAGAGAGATAGAAAGGAGAGAGAGAGAGAAAGGAAAGAGATTGGAGAAAAAGAAAGCAAGAAAAAGGGGGGAGAAAGAAAGAAGGAAAGAAAGAAAGAGAGAGAGAGAATGGAGAGAAAGAAAGAAAGAAAAAAGAGAAAAAGAGAAAGAAAGAAAGAAATGAGAGAGATAGCAAGAAAGAAAGGAGAGAGATAGCGAGAAAGAAAGAGAAAGAAAGAAAGAAAGGAGAGAAAGAGAAAGAAAAAAAAAGAGAAAAAGAGAAAGAAAAAGAGAAAAGAGAAAGAAAAAAAGAAAGAAAGGAGAGAGATAGCGAGAAAGAGAGAGAAAGAAAGAAAGAAAGAAAGAAAGAAAGAAAGAAAGAAAGAAAGAAAGAAAGAAAGAAAGAAAGAGAAAATTCTCCAGCTCCCTGTGGGTACTGCAATTGTGGGTCCAAACAGGAGACTTGGCCCCAGGACAGAAGTGAAACCCATCCAAGACCATTACCACATCCCCAAACAAAGTCCTTATTGTACCAACAGGGTTGCGCCTTGACCCCGAGACCAGCCGTGCCTAAAATAGCCTCCAATTCCCTCTATGAATAGCCTCGGCATTGCTGCCCCCGGCATGCCAACTCTCCAATACCCTTGTCTTTTGACCTTTTCTCTCTCTTTTTTTTTTTTTTCCCTTTCATTTTTCATTTCACTGGCCGGCCATCTTGCAAAGTTACAAAGCCGCAAGGCAGCCCAGGCGATCGGAGGTCAAGATTGGACTCCCTAAATGACCCATCAAGAGCTCTTTGGGGAAAGCAGACCCCCCCCAAAACCCCACAGATTCAAGCACGGGGGCCACTCCCAGCTTCTTCTCCTCCACTTCTCCAACCGGGGTCTCCCTGGTGGAAAGTGGGGGACGAGGACGAGGGAAGAAACGATGATCAGAAGTCTGGAGACAAAATCATACAATGAACGGTTGCGGGAACTGGGAACGTCTAAGTCTAACAAAAAGAAGGACTGGGGTGACATGATAGCTATCTTCCAGTACAGGTAGTCCTCGACTTACAACAGTTTGTTTAGTGACCATTCAAAGTTACAACAGCACTGAAAAATGTGCTGTTGGGACTGCACGATTCGACACAACAGAAAACATCCTGCGGAAAGCACAGCTCCACAATACAGTCCTTTCAGCAGTTCCACGAAGGCTCCACACCAGGGGTGGGTTTTAACCGGCTTTACTACCGGTTCTCTTTGTGCGCGCTCTTCGCGCGTGATCGCCTCTTCAATCACTTTGCGCAAGCACGTTGCGAATCTGCCCAGCTGAGGTGCGGCAATCCGCTCTGCCACACCTCTCAGCTGGGCGAAAAAAGAAGAAATATAAGGTCAGAATAACACAGGGGGGAGGGTGGGAAGGCCCAGCTCCCGAAGAAAGAGAACCGGTTCAGCCGAACCGGGCCGAACCGGGAGCAACCCACCACTGCTCCACACCCATTTGTACCATTCAGGCAATGCCCTGAGGACACAGACAAACCTCCAAGTGGCCTCAACGACTCTCTAAAAAAAGGATGCAAATGACCAGCTGTCTGCAAGGAGTATTAATCCTGCCATTCCCCCACCATCCAGCCAGAGCTGAAGAAGCTTCTTGGATGAGAAGCGAAACATCTTCAAAAGAAAAACCGAGGAAGCCCAGTTGCCTCTTTAAAAAAGCACCGTTTGGGACATCTACTTTCTATGTATCCTGATTGCTTATTTGTTCCCTATGACTATCATTAAGTGTTGTACCTTATGATTCTTGATGAACGTATCTTTTCTTTTATGTACACTGAGAGCCTATGCACCAAAGACAAATTCCTTGTGTGTCCACTCACACTTGGCCAATAAAAAAATTCTATTCTGTTCTGTTCTGTTCTATTCTATTCTATTCTATTCTATTCTATTCTATTCTATTCTATTCTATTCTATTCTATTCTATTCTATTCTATTCTACTCTATTCTATTCTATTCTATTCTACTCTATTCTGCACTACTCTTAATCTTCTCATCATTCCCACCACCCATCTCCTTCCACTTATGACTGTATGACTGTAACTTTGTTGCTTGTATCCTTACGATTTATATTGATATTGTTTCCTGATTAGCTTATTTGTACCCTATGACTATCATTAAGTGTTGTACCTTATGATTCTTGATGAACGTATCTTTTATGTATACCGAGAGCATATGCACCAAGACAAATTCCTTGTGTGTCCAATCACACTTGGCCAATAAAAATTCTATTCTATTCTATTCTATTCTATTCTATTCTATTCTATTCTATTCTATTCTATTCTATTCTATTCTATTCTATTCTATTCTATTCTATTCTCAAGCAGAGCTGATTCACAGCAAGAGCAGCAGACCCAGATCAATCCACCCCGTCTGGGAGGGCTCATCTGTCCCCAAAGCATAAAGAGATGAGTTAATCTAGGCTTCCTTGGAGGGCAGCGGAGTTCGCTCAAAATAGCCCAGACAGAAGAGCCTCAGTCAGTGCCCCGGGGCTCCATCCTCAATCAGCAAGCTGTGTAAACTGGAATAGGAGTAAAACAAGGAATTAAGACCCAGGAATGTTTGCAGGGGGAAGATTAGAGTGGGGGTTGGGGATAGCCAGTTAAAGGGGCTGGCTAGGCGCGGTTCGAAATGTTTGCCTCTGCAGCGCCTTAAGACAAATTGGAAACATGGTTTTTCCGGCTGGCTGAAACATTCAGAGTGGACCTACATGGCAAAAACCAGACAGATTGTGTAGTGTGCCCTATGCACTAACCCTGTGTTTTAAAAGTCTTGGTATGACTGCACAAACATCCAGGTAGTTCTCTTAGAAAGGACAGGTACAGGGGTGGGATTCTACCGGTTCAGGCCGGTTCAGGCAAACCGGTAGCTCCAACGATCAGCTGGCAGCGAAACAGTTCACTCCGACGATCAGCTGGGTTCGCCCTCCCTCCCTTGCGCTTTACTTACCTATATCTTCACAGCTGATTACCGCGGCGGAGCGGATTGCCACGCATCAGCTGTTTTAATTCCCTAGCACTAACCCGGAAGGTGCTTTTTTTGTTCAATTGCGCACGTGCGCGTAGCACGCGACTGGTGCGGGCGCACGCAAAGCGCACAATCACCAAACTGGTTGTTAAACCAGTAGGATCCCACCACTGGTCCTCAACTTACAACCTTTCATCTAGCGACCGTTTGAAGTTACAACGGCACTGAAAAAAGTGACTTGTGAGTTGTTCACACTTGCGACCATTGTAGCATTCCCTATGGTCACATGATCAAATTTTGGATGCATTCAATCCAAAGACCTCAACACCAACAGACCAGTCGTGGGTTTCAATATTTTTTACTACCGGTTCTGTGGGTGTGGCTTGGTGGCCGTGGCATGGCTTGGTGGGCGTGGCCACCAAGCCATTAGCCACCAAGGCCAGGCCAGCCACCAAGGCTGGCCTGGCCTAACCTCTTTTAAATTGTTTTAAATTTTAAATTGGGTTTTATAATTGTGATTTTAAATTGTTTTTTTGGGCGATAGTATTTAATATATTTTTAAATGTTTTTAATGTTTGTATTACATGTATTTTATCTTGGCTGTTCACTGCCCTGAGTCCTTCGGGAGTAGGGCGGTATATACATTTAATAAATAATAATAATAATAAAATAATAACATGGGCATGGCAGGGGAAGTGTAAAAGTGTAAAATCTCCATTCCGTCCTCAATCCAAGGGAAGATTACTGCAAAATCCCCATTTCCTCCTGATCCGCTGGGACTCGGGAGGCAGAGAATAGATGGGGGCGGGGCCAGTCAGAATTTTTGCTGCCGGTTCTTCGAACTACTCAAAATTTCCGCTACCAGTTCTCCAGAACTGGTCACAACCTGCTGAAACCCTCCTCTGCAATAGACCTCATTGCCCCAATGAGGTCTATTGGTGACGGGGCAGGATTAGAAGGGGGGGTGACACATGTTCCAGTCCCCACACAGCTACATAATCCATCACATGCTGTACATGGACTGACAGAATAGATGTCTTTTGACTTCTCAGTTAAGACAACAAGGGAGCCAGAGTCACCCAGACCATATATATATATATATGACAACTGCAGGGATTTGCTTAATGACCTTGGGAAAAGTCATAAAACCAGGCATGATTCCCTTAATTGTCTTGCAATGGAAATTCTGGTTCTAACTCTGATCATAAATTGAGGATTACCTCCACCTCTCACTTGAGAGAGAGAAAGAGAAAGAGAAAGAGAAAAAGAGAGAGATTAAAAATGGAAAGTAAAAAAAAATCTAGAATTAAGAGAGTAACGGGGCCAGAGTCACCCAGCCAAGCTGATTGATAGATATAGATGGCAGATAGATTAGACAGATTAAGAGAGATTAGGAGAGGATAGATAGACAGATACAGTAGATAGATAGATAGATAGATAGATAGGTAGGTAGGTAGGTAGGTAGGTAGGTAGGTAGGTAGGTAGGTAGGTAGGTAGATAGATGTTTTATTCCTATTCCAATTTCATTTTAAATTGTTTTTACCAAATTTTTGTAATAATTGTTTCTGGAGCTCTACACTTTGATATGGCCTAAGGGCTAATCAATAAATAAAGAAGAAGAAGAAAGATAGATAGATAGATAGATAGATAGATAGATAGATAGATAGATAGATAGATAGATATGGGTGAGTGGGTGGGTGGTAAGCGAGAGAGAGGGGGAGATGATAGATACCCTGTTTCCCCGAAAATAAGACATCCCCTGATAATAAGCCCAATCGGGCTTTTGAGCACATGCACTAAAATAAGGGGCCCCTGCCTGAAAATAAGCCCTCCCTGAAAATGTTTAAACGCATGTGCAGCCAGTCCCCGCCATTTCCTCTGGTTTCCTCCACGTGCCCCAAAATAATAAGACCTCCTAGAAAATAAGGCCAAGTTCTTATTTCAGGGTTCAAAAAAATATAAGACAGGGTCTTATTTTTGGGAAAACACGGCAGATAGATAGATAGATGATAGATAGATAGATAGATAGATAGATAGATAGATAGATAGATAGATAGATAGATAGATAGAAAGATAGATAGTAGATAGATAGATAGATAGATAGATAGATAGATAGATAGATAGAGACAGACAGACAGACAGACAGACAGATAGACAGACACAGACAAACTGTTGCTTAGATAGATAGATAGATAGATAGATAGATAGATAGATAGATAGATAGGAGATAGATAGATAGATAGATAGATAGATAGATAGATAGATAGATAGTAGATAGATAGATAGATAGATAGATAGATAGATAGATAGATAGGAGATAGATAGATAGATAGATAGATAGATAGATAGATAGATAGGAGATAGATAGATAGATAGATAGATAGATAGATAGATAGATAGGAGATAGATAGATAGATAGATAGATAGATAGATAGATAGATAGGAGATAGATAGATAGATAGATAGATAGATAGATAGATAGATAGATAGATAGATAGAAACAGACAGACAGACAGACAGACACAGACAAACTGTTGCAGAGAGAGAGAGAGAGAGAGAGACAGACAGACAGACAGACAGACAGACAGACAGACAGACAGACTGTTTCTCTCTTAATTCTAGACTTTTTCACTTTCCGTTTTTAATCAAAAGAGAGTGAGTGGTAATCCTCACCTTACAACCGGAATGGAGACCAGCGTTTCCACTTCAAGACAATGGACTGAATGATGCCTGACTGTATGACATTTCTTTTGCCAAGGTTATTAGGCGAATTGCTGCAATCGCCCACCCACCTTAAAGCATGCTGGCTGGGGAATTCTGGGAGTTGAAGCCCCCCCGCCCCCATCTGAACGGTCGAAAAAACATTGGTTTAGCAGATTGTTCGAATCCACCCCGAAAATCTTGGCGACCGGGCCTTCCGAAGCTTCTAAACTGAAAGAACTCTGTTCTGCAGGAAACCTCTTGCCAATCTTTTGTCTCTGCAACAGTTTGTAGCGGCAGCTGCAATCTGACTCGTGCAAAGGCTGCCCCAGTTCCCAGACTCGTCTTCCCAGCTGCTGAGCCAACAGCACAGCACGGCTGAGTTGCCGGCTTCTTTTTTTCCCCTGGCTTGTTTCATACTGTCACAGCTGCTGCTCCAAATCGGCGGCAAAGTCTTCCGACTTGTTCTTTGAAAGTTGCGGTTTGATATTTAATGCTCATTCTCTTTCCCTCTGGCTCTCATCTCCCCCGAAAGCCGGAGCGGCAAAACACAGCAGCGATCTGTGCCTCCGATTGTTTATATTTACTTCATGAAACTGACAAAGAAAGATGATTTCTAGCAATAACCATAGCTCATAGACTTTTATATCACACGTCACAGTGTTTTACAGCCCTCTCTAAGCGGTTTACAGAGTCGGCCTATTGTCCCCAACAATCTAGGTCCTCATTTCACTGACTTCTTAAGGACAGAAGACTAAGTCAAGCTTGAGCCGGTCAGGATCAAACTCCTGGCAGTCGGCAGAGTTTGCCTGCAATACTGCAGTCTCACCACTGCGCCACCACAGATAAATTGTAGATAGACAGCAATGGCACTTATATACCGCTTCACAGTGCTTTACAGCCCTCTCTAAGCGGTTTACAGAGTCAGCCTATTGTCTCCAACAATCTAGGTCTGCGATGGCGAACCTATGGCACGCGTGCCACAGGTGGCACGCAGAGCCATATTAGTGGGCACACCAGCTCAGCTCTGGGGTGCATGCGCGCGCCGGCCAGCTGATTTTCAGGCCTTCTGGGCCCACCAGAAGTAGGGAAACAGGCTGTTTCCTGCCTCTGGAGGGCCTGGGGGCGGGGTGGGGAAGGCCCGTTTTTCTTTCTTACCTGGTTCCAGATCCTCTCTGTGTATCTGGGAATGGCAAAAACAGCCTTTCCCACTCCCTTGAAGGCCCTACGGAGGCTGAAAGGGCCCATTTCCCCACTCCCGGTGGGACAGGAAGTGACATTTTTTCCTGTCCCCAGCCTCCAGAGACTCCTAGAGAGGCTCCTACAGACTCCTAGAGAGGCTCCTACAGACTCCTAGAGAGGTTCTGGAGGCTGGGGACAGCAAAAAATGTCACTTCCTGTCCCACCGGGAGTTGGGAAATGGGCCCTTTCAGCCTCCGTAGGGCCTCCAAGGGAGTGGGAAAGGCTGTTTTCGCCATTCCCAGATACACAGAGAGGATCTGGAACCAGGTAAGAAAGAAAAACGGGCCTACCAGGCCATCATGTGCCAGGAGCGGGGGAGGAGGGGATTGCGCACACATGCACGTGGGCACGTGCGCGCACGACCCTCCCCCGCCCCCCCCCCCTCCTGGCACGCGATGGCAAAAAGGTTAGCCATCACTGATCTAGGTCCTCATTTCACCAACCTCGGAAGGATGGAAGTCTTGAGTCAACCTCTGAGTCTGTCAGGATTGAACTGCTAGCGGTTGACAGAATTTGCCTGCCATGCTGTAGTCTCACTACTGTGCCACCGGGGCTCAGGTCATAAATATGAATCAGTTGCCAAGCATCTGAATTTGATCATGTGACGAGGGGGATGCTGGTAAGTGTGAAAACGACCGTGAGTGTGAAAAACAGTCATAACTCACTTTTTTCAGTGCCACTGGAACTTTGAAAGGTCCCAGGCTGACAGACAACACCTATAAGAGATCAGCAGACACCAACTGAGGCTAAAGCTGTAACTTGTTAAGCATTACACAAATTATACAATTTGTAGTAACTGTTGATTTATGACCGTAATTGAGCCTAGAATGATGGTTGTAAGTCATACCAGTTATTAAGCGGGTCATCACATGTCTGTGCCCAATTTTATGACTCTTTTTTTTTTTTGCGTTGGTCATTAATTGTATGCAACAGCCATTAAGTGAATGCAACAATGATTAAATGAATGCAGCAGTCATTAGGTGAATAGCACTTAGCAATAGCATTTAGACTTACATACTGCTTTACAGCCCTCTCGAAGCATTTAGACTTATATACCACTTTACAGTGTTTTACAGCCCTCTCTAAGCAGTTTACAGAGTCAACCTATTGCCTCCAATAACCTGGGTGCTCATTTTACCGACTTCTTAAGGATGGAAGGCCGAGTCAACCTTGAGTCGGTCAGGATTGAACTCCTGACAGTGAGCAGTGAGTTAGCCTGTAATACTGTAATCTAACCATTGTGCCACCACAGTTCTACCAGCTCTACGAGGTAGGCCAGAGCAAGAGATAAACTCCACAGAAGATTAAAGACTAATTTTATTTATACTGGCTAGAGCAATGTTTCTCAATTTCTCAATAAATTAAATTAAAGCAAAAAAAAAAAAAAAACTCATCCACTTTAAGGCATGTGGACTTCAGCTCCCAGAATTCCCCAGGCCAGCCTGCTTTAAGATGTATGGGACTTCAGTTCCCACCAAAATGTCCCACTATCTGAGTACCGTACATCACGCAAGAAAATGATAATATTTTTATGCCGATCATGCAAAGCTTTTCCCATCTGAGGAAATCAAAATAAAGACCTTGATACGATCCATTATTCTGTTTGCAATCTCGGGTCTAAAACCAATTTATTTTTGCTTTGTGTACTGTATCATCTGAGGAATCGGAGAGAGGCAGGAAGAATGAGACAATCTCTAGTGCAAAACTTGCTTTGCATCCTAACTAGATTTTTGCCGCCTGTTTTCAAACATCAATTGGGGTTTAAAGGGATGAAATATTTAAAGAATTCCTACATTCTTTGTTCGTCTTATTGCTTCTTTGTTTCTGGTTACTACTGCTTTGATAACAAGTGTAGTATATTAATTAAAGCACTGTTTCCAGGGTTGGGATTCAACCGGTTCGGACCGATTCAGGCGAACCGGTAGCTCCAACGATCAGCTGGGAGAAAACCGGTTAGCCCTGAAGATCAGATGGACCCCTCCACCCGCCCATGCTATTTTCCTACCTTTATCTTTTCAGCTGATTCACGCGGTAGAGCGGATTGCTGCGCGAATCAGCTGTGTTACTCCTCTGAAGAAACCAGGAAGTGAAGATTTCTTCAAGCTGCGCACGCGATCACCGAACCGGTTGTTAAACTGGGAGGATCCCACCACTGACTGTTTCTCAATCTTGGCAGCTTTGAGCTGTATGGACTTCAACTTCCAGAATTCTCTAGCCAGCATAGGGGAATTCTGGGAGTTGATGTCCAAACAGCTCAAAGAGGAAAAGGAGGAGAATGAGGAGGAGGATTGTAGTGTCCTTGTTGCTCTCTGAGCTTGCTTACTTTCTTGCAGACATTTCATTACCCAACTAGGTAACATCATCAGTGCTAGAAGGGTGTGAAGTTTATAAACCACCAAGCTCAAGGACCCCACGAGAGCGACTAAATCAGGAGTCAAATTGCTACGGATATTTGCACAAATAAAATAACCATATTCCAGAGAAGCTCTTTCTTAAATATTTCTCCCAACTCACAAAACCCACTCGTCACCAACCTCTCCCTAAATCAGTTCTTTGAGCCCTTTCACTCAGCTAAAATGATTTTTTGGGGGGGGTGGGGGGTAAACTAGCCAGAATTGAGACGTACTGCGCCGCTGCAATGAATATCCTTCACTTTGAGCCAAGCCAAATCCAGCGTGCCTTCTCCCCTGTAGCAGGACTGCAACCGATCCTTGATCCGGTCGTTGATCTTCTTCAGGAGAAAAATGCAAAGGGCTGACTCGTCCAAAGATTTCATCTTCCTCTTTTGCCCCTTGGAGAAGACCGTGAAGAGAACATCGTCCTCCGGCAGGATCCCCAAAGATCTAGCCAAGATGGATCCCGCCTTCGATAAATAGGCGGCTTGCAACAACCGGTATTCCACCCCGTTCTTTTCGCAACCAATGGGCAGCTCAACGTAAGAGTTGAAGGCCGTGTCTTCTTTACAGAGGCGGACCAGTTTCGAGGTGTAAACTTGCTCCTTGGTGGTGGAACCCGATGGGGAAATCATTTCAGGCTGAAGGGTCAGAAAATAGACAAAATTACCACTGCTGAAGCCATAGATATAATAGATATCAAAGTCGGGGATAATGGTGAATGTATCCGATGGGATCTTGATCATGGAAGCCACAAACTCGTCGTGGAAAACGTAGGCAAACATTCCTTCCGCTTCCGAATTTTTTGGGAGCTTCCGACTAGAGATGGTGGGGAAGTACTCGGGCTTCCCATCAACCGCCGTGGCAATGAACAGCTTGTCATCCATGTTGTTGTAAGAAACAATGACTCCATACACGGAACCGCTCTCGTTCACCCCGGAGAGGTAGTGCTCCTTATTGTGGAAGGGCTCCCCAAGTTTAAACAGATCATCCAATCTCAAGAGTTTACAGATCCCCTGGTATAAACTGCCACAAGCGATCAACCTATTCTCTTTGTAGTCGATCAGCAACATCTTGTTGATGTTGTTGGTGGATATCAATGGTTCATTGCAAGGCTGGACCAGCCTGGGAGGATAACATTTGGGATTATCAATATCCGGACCCGTCTCATGACGGGCCTCCACCACCAGGTCGCTGGAGAGCTTGTATATCCAGTTGATAGCCCCCAAGTAAATAGATCCTTTCCTTTTGTCGACCACCAAGTGATTGAAGGAGATCTCAGTGGCTTCTGAGGAGAAGGTCAAGAAAGGTTTCTTTGGGTGAGAGGGCAGTTGCCTAGTGGCCGAAGATGGCCCCCACAGTGCAGAAGACAAGATGTAAGCCAAGGCAGGTCCATCTCCACATGTCTCCCGACATGATGACCAAAAGTATTTTTGTATTCCTAATTTGGAAGTGTGGTGGTGAACAATATACGAGGTTGCCAAAGTACAGGTCCCTGGGTACCACTTATCCTAAGGGAAAAGAAGAAAAACAGAGAAACCATTATTGAAAAGCATTTCCTTCCCCTCCTATTCAGACCTTCAAGAAGGGTGTCATAATTCAAGAAAGCTGACTTATCTTTGGCCAAAAAGGAGAAGGACGACATCATAAACCAGAATAAGCAAACACTTCAACTCATGTCAAAACAGCAGAAAGGTACTCGGCATTTATATTTTCCCAACTATCTTCTCCAACCTGGTTCCTCAACAGATGTCTGGGACTTTAGTTCTCAGACTTGCTGGCCAACAACATGACTAGGATGGTTGACTCTTGAAGGCCTGCATATTGGAGAACATTGGAGAAAACAGTTGATAGGTGATAAAGGCACCAGGCTAGAAAGCGGAAGACCATAAATTCTAGTCCTGCCTTAGGCACAAAAGCCGGCTGAGTTATTTTGGACCAATCACTAGGAAATTGTGAATTCTAGTCTCACCTTAGGCATGGAAACCAAGTGGCTGACTTTGGGTCAATCACCAGGAGACAGTGAGTTCTAGTCCTGTCTTAGGCATGAAAGCTGACTGGGTGACTCACCAGGAGATGGCGAGTTCTAGTCCTATCTTAGACATGAAAGCTGACTGGGTTACTTTGGATAAATCCAAATCCATGCCACTAACGTAACAACTGCAGTGATTCACTTAACAGTTGTGGCAAGGAAGGTCGTAAAATGGAGAAAAACTCATTTAACAACTGTCACACTTAACAGTGGAAATTTTGGGCTCAATTATGGTCCTAAGTCGAGGACTACAGAATAAAAAAAGCTCGTGAAGATATTGCTCTGTGTCTCCGTCTTTTTGGGAAACCACAGCCAAAACGCAGCCTCTCACCCAAATCCTGACAGCCCGTATCCGAGAACAGTGAAATTACATTGTGTCCCTCCAAAGATTTGTGGAGGGGCGGGAAGGAAAGAAGGATAATGGGAACGCAACGCAAATCAACCCCCAGAACACAAAAAGATAAAATGGGAGCTGAAATGAAGCCGGAGGCTCAGGATTCTGCCGGCTTTGTCGATTCAAAATTCAATCCGGCTTAAAACTACAGCCAAGATTGGGGCTGTAAAGACTTGGCTGAAACACGGAGATGAGTTGCAAATTCCCACAAACGCACCCAGACACACGGCCTGAGAGATTTTTCTTTGTATTTCTGCATGTTTACCGTGCCTCAAGTTTTCAGGGCTTTCTTTTCTTATTATTATTATTATTATTCTATTTTCTCCCCAAAAGCAGAAGCTTCAAAGTTCCACGTTTTGCTTCCTGGAAAAATCTGGAGGAAAACAAAACACTTAAAGATGCAAGAAGAACTTTATCCCTACTTGGATAAACATATGTTTCCCTCCTTAATCTTATGCCTTTTGGGGAGATTTGCATGCTTTCATTGTCCTCACGTCCCTAAGTGAGGTTAGTCGCCGTTGTTTAAAAAAAAAAATTACCCTGGACTGGCTGCAGGTATAAACAAGGAAAGAAACAAAAGAAGGAAGGGAAAATCAAATTAAGGCCTAGGAGCTTGACTGTATAATGGCTAAAATTAAATTGGAGAACTGTATTGTGGGAAGCCAGCCATTTTTTTTTTTTTTCATGTCTTCTGTGAGGGAATTGCGCGGCAGCTGTCCAGTCGGTGAAGTCGGAGACATTGACACAAACTTTGTGTTTTTTCTATAAATATAAATATATTTAACGTTTAAATTGACAACAGTCTTTGTCATCATCCAGAAAAGGAAGAATACAAGACAGTCAGGAGCTCAGTGACATCATCATCATGAGGTAAATTTTTACAGTATATACAGAACACAAAGAAGAAAAAAGCGGGAAAAAAGGGAAACTCCCCCTTTACACCCACAGCAACCAATCAGAGCGTAGATTGCCTCATGCATGAGTCAGCACTCTCATAACTCATCGACTACAATTTTTGTGTGTTCTGGCTTCTAGTACACTTTACTGCTCCAAGTACTAAAGTCAATATCTTAACATGTTCACACTTAGTTACGTACTTTATTTAGACTCTGCCATGATGATTTATATCAATAACTCAAGGCGGTGAACATACCTAACAAACCTTCTTCCTCTTATTTTCCCTACAACAACCACCCCAGGAGGTGGTTTGGGCTGTGAGAAAGAGAAAGAGAAAGAGAAAGAGAAAGAGAAATACTGGCCCAAAATCACCAAGCTGGCTTTCATACCTAAGGCGGCACTAGAACTCACCAACTCCTGGTGATTGGCCCAAAGTCACCCAGCTGGTTTTCATGCCTAATGTATGACTAGACCTCACTGTCTCCTAGTAATTGGCCCAAAGTCACCCAGATGGCTTTCATGCCTAAGGCGGCGCTATAACTCTCTGTCTCCTGGTAATTGGCCCAAAGTCTCCCAGACGGCTTTGATGCCTAAGGCAGGGCTAGAACTCACAGTCTCCTGGCAATTGGCCCAAAGTCTCCCAACTACTTTTCATGCCTAATGTGTGACTAGAAGTCACAATCTGTTGGTGATTGATCGAAAATCACCCAGGTGGCCTTCATGCCTGAAATGGCGCTAGAACTCACCTTCACCTGGTGATTGGCCCAAAGTCTCCCAGCTGGTTTTCATGCCTAATGTGTGACTAGAACTCACCATCTCCTTGCGAGTGGCCCAAAGTCACCCACCAGATTTCATGCCTAAGGCGGGAATCGAACTCATCTTTCCAAGGTCTCCTATCTCCTTTAAAGATGATACCACACCTTACTTCAAGTTCAAAAGAAGAGCATGCTGGGATGGATCAAGTTTTTTCCTCTTAGCCCTATTAAGACATTGGGGCACCGAGGAAGAGGGAAGGACTTTTTAGCTAGAAAGAGAGGCCAGGCTGCCCCCACCCATCCAAGTGGCGGCGGGTTGGACTAGATGACCTACAAAGTCCCTTCCAACTGTATTAATCTGTTAATCTGTTAAATACAGGTAGTCCTCAACCTATGACCACAATTGAGCCCAAAATTTTTGTTGCTAAGCAAGATATTGGAGAAGTTAAATTGCCCCATTTTATAACCCATCACAAATATTAAGTGAATTGACTACTGCAATTGTTCGGTTAGTAACACAGTTATTGAGTGAATCTGGCTTCTCCTTTGACTTCGCTTGTCAGAAAGTCGTCGAGGGGATCACATGACCCCAGGATGTTGCAACCATCATAAATATGAACCAGTTGCCAAGCATCTAACTTTTTATAACATGACCATGGGGATCCTACAACGGTCATGTGAAAAACGGCACCAAGTCACTTTTTTCAGTGCTCTTGTAACTTCAACATCACTCAACAAACTGTTGTAAGTTAAGGACAGTGATGGCATTCAGCCGGTTCGGTAGTGCTGGCGCTATGCCGTCCTATTTAGCCGTGTTTTCTAAGCCGCGCGTATGAGTGCAAGCCGTGCATGTGAGCAAAGCACATGCGCGGAAGGCTGGGTGCACGCACGGAAGGCACCAGTGGTGAAATGTAAAATTTGTTACTACCAGTCCTGTGGGCGTGGCTTGGTGGGGAGTAATGTGACTGGGTGGGCATGGCCAACTTTTTATTTATATATTTATTTTTAAAACCATTTTTTCTACCACCTCTTTAGCCAAAGAGGTTGTTTAAAAAAATGCTTTTAAAAGCCTCTGACAATCCCAGCTGAGTTGCCTGATCGTCAGAGGCTTTTTTTTTTTTTGCTTTTAAAAGCCTCTGACGATCTCAGCTGAGCCATGCGATCATCAGAGGCTTTTTTTTTTTTTTTTACTTTTAAAAGCATTTTTTCGGCCGAAGAAGTTGTAGAAAAAATGCTTTTAAAAATATTTTTAAAAAGCCTCTGATAATTGCGCGGCTCAGCTGGACATGGGGGGAGGGCAGGGATTTTTGCTACCAGTTCTCCGAACCACCCGCCGCCATCGCTATCGGATCGGGCGATCCGGTCCGAACCGGGAGCATTTCACCCCTGGAAGGCGCGCACGTTCACATTTTCGGTGCGCTGTGAACCGGTGGTAAAATTATGTGAAACCCACCTCTGGTCAAGACTACTTCTACCTTCCATGTTAGGTCTCCAATTCTTCTAGCGCTGCACTCAAGGACGGCAGAGACAGAAAGAAAGAAGATTTTGCTTAAGCGAGATGCTGATTTAAGCAAACAGATCCAGCTGCCTAGCAATTCAGCCCAAGATCAGCTCACAATCCACTTTAATCTCTGCAAAACATTTTCTTCCCACCCCCATCCCACTCTCGCTGGCTTCTTTTAATAAATCCTGATTACCACCGACAGGGATTCTCGCAACCCTCACAGGAATAGAAAGACGGCAAAGAAACAGAGGCAAGACAAACGGTTGCTCAAACAATTACAGGTCGTCCTCAACTTACGAATACAAACTGACCCCAAAATTACTGTTGTTTAGCAAGACAGTGCTTAAGTGAGTTTTGCTCCCTTTTACAACCTTTCTTGCCAGGGTTGTTAAGTGAATCGCTGCAGCTGTTACAGATAGGAATGTGCACCTCACTACGCTTCGGATACTTCCGGATTGAAAGATTCCTTTAACTTGTACCTATTTTGGTCTTGTATTTGATATTGCAGATTTTATGTTGTGTGCGATGCCTTATTTCAATTTATTTATTTATTATTTATTTATTAGTTCGATTTATATGCCACCCTTCTCCGGAGACTCAGGGCGGCTTACAAGGTATTAAGCAATAGCCTTCATACCTTTGTATGTACCTGCTTAGTAGGGCTTTTGGGGGGCCCTAAGCGGTGTTCTTTTTTATACAAAGTCATCTTATTGTCCCCACAATCCGGGTCCTCATTTTACCTACCTCGAAAGGATGGAAGGCTGAGTCAACCTTGAGCCTGGTGAGATTTGAACTTGCAGTAATTGCAGGCAGCTGGCAACTAAGTGCTACTTTAACAGCACTTAGTCCACTGAGCCATCAGGCTCTAATTGGGATGCTTCTGACACTAATGGAAGAAATATCCATCTGGTTCAGTTCCAAGCCGGAAGAAAGACACTGGAAACATGGAGGCTGATTGGAAAGATGGTTTAATGATGAAGCAGAACCACCAAGCACATGGTTCTGGTGCAGCTGACCACAGGGAGTTGAGAGTGGGGGGTATTTATACCTTCTCTTGGGCTTTGCACTTGAACTTTCTGTTCCTGTGTAAGAACATGGATTCTATTGGCTGTTGTCAGACTCCCATAGGGCCATGTAGGGGTCATGTTTGCCTGAGCTACGTTTGGTTGAAGTTTGGCTGATGCAATGAAGGGGCTTGTTGGATAATTCCTATTGTGTCTGAAGGCCTAATCCTACCTTTGCTGGATCTTGGGTGAGGGTATTTGCTTATGAATAGAGCTATCTATCGCTTTATCTCTTAAGTGCTGACATCTGCTGAGGGCTATTAAGAAAGGTGGGGGCTGCTTTCCGAAAGCATGTTTCTCCATTTCTCATCCAGGGAAATATAATATTCTGCCTTTTTAATATTTCTCAAAGTATTTCGTTCTTCTAGGAGAGGGGTGGGTGCTAACTTTCTACAACACAAATAAACAAACTGCAGTTGTTAAGTTAGTAACATGGTTGTTGTCCCAACTTCAGCAGCCACGATGGCTGCCACCCCGTTGTGAGAAAAAGGGCTTCTCCTGGATCAACCAGGGACTTTGCGGTGTCCCTGGGATCGTCAGGATGTGCCCTCCACATGTGAGACTGTGAGAACGAGACTGTGAGGTCCAAAAAGGACTGTCCAACAGCGGAGCTTTCGGCGGCGATCCTGGAGCCCCAGAATCTTCCGACCGTTCCGCCGTGACGTCAAGCTCCTCCCCCTTGCCAAGAATTTTGATCACGTGACCATGGGGATGCTGCAACAGTGTGAAAAAAAAGTCGCAAGTCACTTTTTTCAGTGCTGTTGTAACTTTAAATGGTCACTACACAAACGGTTGCAAATCAAGAACCGCTTGTTAGGAACATAAAGTGAGGCAATTGAAATGTTGCCTTTCTGAATTGGCACGGATGCTTTGCTGGCTGCTGCATGGCTCTAAAGAAAACAAAATATTATTTTGAAAAAAAAGAAGCGCAGTTTAGTACCCAGTTTCCCCGAAAATAAGACATCCCCTGATAATAAGCCCAATCAGGCTTTTGAGTGCATGCGCTAAAATAAGCCTCCCCCACCCGAAAATAAGCCCTCCCTGAAAATATTTAAACGCAGAGCTGGAAATCAGGTAAGACGGCAAGAGGAGCCCCATCTTGCTCCATGCCCCCCAAAATAATAAGACCTCCCTGAAAATAAGGCCAAGCGCTTATTTCGGGGTTCAAAAAAAATATAAGACAGGGTCTTATTTTCGGGGAAACACGGTAGTACGAGAAGGAAACGAAGAAACCAGGAAAGAGAATTCTTGCTCGCAATTCATGAGAAGTGTCACACCTCCTTTCCTTTTTTTCCCCGAGAAAACTGCCTCTCCTCCTCCCTGGATTCTCCTCTTGAGATCCAGAATTATAAACAGAAATGGCATAAGAAAACTGTCCAATAAACATTTTACATTTATGTTGACAGTGGTCTCTTGTGGCCAAACACACTCTGGTGAGAGTGACAGATTACAGCAGTGTTTCTCAACCTTGGCAACTTTAAGACGTCTGGACCTCAACTCCCACAATTCCCCAGGGGCAATCCTGGAAGTTGAAGTCCAGACCTCTTAAAGTTGCCAAAGTTGAGAAACACAGAATAATATAGCACATAGCGTGGGTGGCGCCGTGGACTTTCAGAACAAGCATGGCAAACTAAACACTGCTTCATGATAGCAGAGCTAACAAATACAACGACAAAGACTAAGAAACTGGTAGATAGACAGGTTCCTTAGAATCTCTCCAGATAAGGAGAGGACAGGAGATTGCCCGCAAGTGCTCTGGATGACTTCTCCACACAAGGAGACTGCAGGGCAGCAGTTTTCCGCAGGTTTGAGGGCCAAGGGAATGACAGAATTAGCCATATAAATTTGTTTAATAGTAAATAATGTTACCATATACTGTCAGGGCATGTGGTTTTTATGTTGTGGATTTATGATATTGCAAGCTGCCCGGAGTCCTCTGTGTGAGTTAGGCAACCATATAAATTTGGAAACTAAGTACCGTATTTTTCGGAGTATAAGACGCACCTTTCCCCCGCCCCCAAAAGGGGATGAAAATTTAGGTGTGTCTTATACACTGAATGTAGCCCCGCCCACCCTCTGGCCCCCACCCTTCGGCCTGTGCCTCGCAGCAGTTACCTCCTTGCAAGCAAACAGCAAGAAAAAACAGCACCTTTCAGCTTCAGCACAGCCTAATTAGCACAAGTTGATTGGATCGGCTCCCGACTCTCAGCTGATTTGCTCTCAGCTGTTTTGCGCAGGGCTCTGCTGCTTGCTGCAAAGAGGTGAATTGCTGCAGATTTTTTTTCTTCCTTGAGTTAATTAAGCTATGCTGAAAACAAAAATGAAAGTAAATCAGGCTGTTTGCTGTTTGCTGCAAGGAGGCAAAATTGCTCAGAGGCAGAAGCAGAGAGAGATTTCTTTTTCTTCTTTTCCTCACTAAAAAAGATAGGTGCGTCTTATACTCCGGTGCATCTTATACTCTGAAAAATATGATAAGTAAGTAAGTAAATAAGTAAGTAAGTAAGTAAGTAAATAAATAAATAAATAAATAAATAAATAAATAAATAAATAAATAAATAAATAAATATTTTGCTCACAATGGCAGCTGAGACTTTTAAACGGCATTAAGTTTGCATACCTAACTTTCAATCACCTTCACAAATTGCCTATTAATTGAATCTTAATTCTTAATTTATTTCATCTTGAAGCTATTAGCGACCTTCACAATGACAAGTTTGAAAAGTTTTTGTGAGGTGAGTTTATCTTCAGCGCTGAACAAAAGAAAAAGTAATTATAAGCTTAAGAATTTAAAGAATATGAAATAAGCAGCAAAAAAACCCCTCTAAATTTGGAAATTGATCTAAGAAAGTTAGCAGTGAATTAAGGGTCCAGATAGATTTGGAACATTGATTTTGGAATTTGATTTTGGAATTAATTATAGAAAATAAACAGCTTGTCGTAGGAAAGAGACTTATTTTGGTTGTTGTAAGTCATAACAAAGATGACATAAAACAATGATTTCAGAAATTGGACACTAAAGATTCAAAGCAGAAAAAAATAAGCTTGTTCTTGACAGTTAATACTGAGATTTGCAACATGACATAAAATGTTTAAACCTCAGAAATATTAAGGGAGATCTTTGAAGAATGGAACCAGAAATTAATAATTACAATACCAATATTTACAGTAATGATGTCTGATTCTCTGGCTCGGTTATGTCTCAAAGATTTAATGAAGGAATGACAGATGTGGAACAAATTTTATCTAACAAGACAGAAGAAGTATCGAAAGTGGAAACTACAAACAAGGATTATTTGGAAAAGAATGGTTTACTGGCTACAAAAAGAAGAAAATAAACTGGGCAAAGTTTAAAAACAAAAAGGGAAACACAAATGATAAATCTTCGAGACCGCCTTCTACCGCATAGCTCCCAGCAACCGGTAAGATCCCACAGAGTTGGTCTCCTCCGGGTCCCGTCAGCTAAACAATGCCGGCTGGCGGGCCCACGGGGGAGGGCCTTCTCTGTGGCTGCCCCAGCTCTCTGGAACCAGTTACCTCCTGAGGTCCAGACCATCCCCACCCTATTGGCCTTCCGAAAAGCGGTGAAGACCTGGCTTTTCCGGCAGGCCTGGGGCCGTTGTTCTTGCTTTGCGATCCGACGAGATCCGGCCATGAATGGTGTGAATGGGTTTTAATATAATGTTTTTAATTTTTAAGTGTTTTTATAGTAATTTTTTGAGTGTATTGTGAGCCGCCCTGGGTCTTCGGAGAGGGGCGGCATATAAATTGAATAAATAAATCAAATAAATAAATCAAATAAATCAAAATAAAGGCCTGGTAAATGTTTTCATATGGGCGAAAGGACGCTTCCTAAAATTTTGAAAGATTTTGGAAAAAAGGAGCAAAGAAAAAATGAAAAGAAATCAACTTCTACAGGTAGCAGATTATTTCAAGGGATTAAAGAAAGAAGAAGAAGGAAGGATTATAAAGTTGGTTTATTTGATCAAAGTTAAAAGAGATGTCTTATCTCTCACAACCCTGGTGAAGATGCTAGACTAGGAACCAGGAATCCATGAATTATGGGTGATGGAGGAGGGGAAGGAGGGAGACGAGGGGAAGGGGAAGGGGAAGAAGAGGAGTGGGAGGGGGAGGAGGAGGAAAAGGAAGAAGAAGAAGAAGAAGAAGAAGAAGAAGAAGAAGAAGAAGAAGAAGAAGAAGAAGAAGAAGAAGAAGAAGAAGAAGAAGAAGAAGAAGAAGAAGAAGAAGAAGAAGAAAACTGAGATACAAGCATCAAACTATCTTTAGCAAACTTTCCTCTATCTGATGCCCTTCAAATGTTCTATCTTCAGCTCCTGTAATCCAAACTTCACATTATCAAGGAATTCGGGCAAGCCCAAAACATCTGGAAACAGTAGATCTAAAGAGGCTGGTTGCAAAATCTGGTTCAAATGCAGAAAGAGAGGCAAATACCTTTTCTAACTGAACTCAACGAAGACGCTGCCCCAGAGCACATAAAGAGTCCACTCTGCTCTTTGGCCACACCTGAAGCATCTGCCTGGTTAGCGGCAACTAGCATCCGGCTACCATGACCTACTCCAAATGCTGGCTCAGCATCCGGGGAACTGACATCCAGCACAGCTGGAGGGCGCCAGGTTGGGGGAAGGATGAGATGAAGCCTCCCGTCTATCAGTCTTCCTTGCCACAGCTCAGATGCTCCGGCTGTCATACGTCATGTAAACAGTCGTAGAGCTCTTCAACTAGGCTGCAAACATCTGTTTGATTGGCGGCAATTAGCAGGCAACGAAGCGACGTTGACACGGCTGGTTTTGGCATCTCTAACCGCTGGAGAAGGGGAAAACAGGGCTAGGGCCAGCTTTGTCCGCAATCCTAACTGGCAAGTTTTGCAACCCACCCACATGGACATTATCCAGAGGGAAACGACAGATGCATTTGTTTAGGCTGTGACTATCGTCGGGATGCAAAAGTCATATGAATTTTATGAGCTGGACTTACACATGAAGGACAATGGGACACGAGCAAAGCTGGTTTAGGTTCCACCCTTACTGATTTACTTATTTATTGATATCCTGCCTCTATTATTTTTACAAATAACTCAGCGAACATACAGAACAGTGATGGCTAACCTTTTTGCCATCACGTGCCAAAAGCGGGGGGAGCGCAGCGGGGTCGCTTGGGTGTGTGCCCACACCCATAATTCAATGCACCCCGTGCATGTGTGCGTGACCCCCCCCGCACTCCCCCCACTTTTGGCACGCGATGGCATGGTGGGCCCGGTAGGCCCGTTTTTCGCCCTCCCCAGGCTCCAGAGCCTTTCTAGGAGCCTGGGGAGGGCAAAAATGACCTTCTCCAGTTCCCTAGAGGCTCTCCGAAGGCCGGAAATAGCCTGTTTGCCGACTTCCAGTGGGCCTGAAAGGCCTGAAAATCAGCTGGCTGGTGCGCGCATGTGTGCCAGAGCTGAGCTTGCGTGCCCACTGATATGGCTCCGCGTGCCACCTGTGGCACGCATGCCATAGGTTCGCCATCACGGATATAGAACATAGAATCATCCAACTAACACCTTCTTCCTCAGAGGAGGGTTTCAGCTAATTTTGCCACCGGTTCGCTGCACACCGAAAATGTGAGGGTGCACGCATGTGTGTGGCCTTCTGTGCATACACTGTGCTCATGCGCGCATCTTGCACACATGCACGCAGCTTAGAAAATGTGGCTAAATAGGATGGCATAGCGCCGCACCCGTAGGTCGCTACTACCGGTTTTCCTGAACCAGTCTGAACCGGCTGAATACCAGCCCTGTTCCTCTTCCTCCTTTTCCCCACAACAACAATCCTGTGAGGTGGGTTGGGCTGAGAGAGAGGGACTGGCCCAAAATCACCCAGCCAGCTTTCATGGCTAAGGTGAAACTAGAACTCACCATCTCCTGGTAATCGGCCCAAAGTCACGAAGCTGCCTTTCATGCCTAAAGCAGGATTAGAACTCACCATCTCCTGGTGCGTGGCCCAAAGTCACCTAGTTGGCTTCCGTGCCTAAGGCGGGACTAGAACTCACCAGAGCCAGAAGTTATGCTGCTAAGTGAGAAATTTGCTAAGTGAGTTTTGCCCTGTTTTATGACTTTTCTTGCCACATTGGTTAAGTGAAATACCGCAGTTGTTAAATTGGTAAATTAATATGGTTGTTATAAGTGAATCTGGCTTCCCCATTGTCAGAAGGTCGTAAACTGTAAATCACATGACCCTGGGACATTGCATCCATCATAAATATAAACCGGTTGTCAAGCATTCGAAAGCTGCAATGGTCGTTAAGTGTGAAAAAATGGTCATCAGTCACTTTTTTCAGTACCGTTGTTGCAACTTTGAACGGTCGCTAAACAAACTGTCATAAGTCAAGGACTACCTGAAGTCCTTCCTCCTCCTATTTTTGAGCTAACATTTTTGATCTCCTTTGGAGATCCTCCTGCTTTGGACTTCAACCTGAAGAAGTAAACTTTAGCAAGTGCTGTGAACTTTACAAAGCTTGCATATGAAGAGAGGCAAAGATAGATGATAGATAGATAGATAGATAGATAGATAGATAGATAGATAGATAGATAGATAGATAGATGATAGATAGGTAGATGAGAGAGAGATGATAGATAGATAGATAGATAGATAGATAGATAGATAGATAGATAGATAGATAGATAGATGAGAGAGAGAGATGATAGATGATAGATAGATGATAGATAGATAGATAGAAAGAGATAGATAGAGATAGAGAGATGATAGATAGATAGATAGATAGATATAGATATAGATAGATAGATGAGAGAGAGATGATAGATGAGAGAGAGATGAGAGAGAGATGAGAGATGATAGATAGATAGATCTAGATAGATCTAGATAGATAGAGATAGATAGATGATAGATAGAGAGATGATAGATAGATTAATAGAGAGAGAGAGAGAGAGAGATGATAGATGATAAATAGAGATGATAGATGATAGAGATGATAGATAGATAGATAGATAGATAGATAGATAGATAGATAGATAGATAGATAGATAGATAGATAGATAGATAGATATGGATGGAGAGAGAGAGATGATATATAGTTATAGATATATATATAGAGAGAGATATAGAGATATAGATATATTTACATATAGATATCCCAGAATTCCCCCTTTGACCCAATGCAGCAGAAATGCTCCTTCCTAACATCAGATCAAACGTACAGGGCTGAAGCACAAGTGGCCTCTCTGATTCATCTCCCAGTTCTCTCGATGAAATTCATTTCCCGAAGATCGTCAGCTTCTCTATTGGGTGGATCACTGACGCATGCCAAAAAACCAGAATTCAGAACGAAGGAGGTGAACCTTGATCTCACGGTCAAAGAATCGGGAGAAAGTTGCTTTGTCTGACTCAGGCCAACCCCGGTTGCCTCATCCATCTGGCACTACAGTTGCCGTGAATCATCATCGTAGGGAGGACGGTTCCTGGAATACGCCTCAGTTCCCCTTGCTGCAAACCAACATTAGATGCGTATAAGCTGGATAAAGCAATTACAGTCTCTTCGTGATGTTCCCTGAGCTATTGTGCGATCCAGGTGACGTATTGTCTCTGGGTGTGGTTGTATTCTGAGCAAGCTCCCCAAACACGACAAACCCTCTGAAGTGAACTCAAAGATTCCTTTATTTGGAGCACCAGCAGCCCCAGCAAAAAGTTTCTCTAACAAGTCTATCCCACAGAGAGATGAATAGTTGTCTTTTATCCCCAGAAATAGGGTGGGGCTTCACTAGTAGCAGTGGCTCTTCCGTCCCAAGGACCTGTTCTGTCCCCGTCCCACACACGCACCCCCACAGACGGCCCGGAGTTAATAAGCCACACGACAAAATCTTTGAAGATAAAGCTGGCAGCAACCCAGTGGCTAGCTGCCAATTCAGACTTTACTCATACAAAACAAAGATTAGACTGCAAGCATTCCGATAAAGCAGGCAAAGTTTCCGCAATACAAGGATTAGTCCAAATGCAGTTATTTTTATAAGTAACTCAAGATGATGAGGATATCTAATGCTCCTTCCTCCTCCTACTTTCCCCATCACAACAGCTTTGTGAGGTAGATTGGGCTGGCAGAGAGGGAGTGGCCCAAAAACACCCAGCCAGTTTTCATGCCTAAGGTGGAACTAGAACTCACCGTCTCCTGGTGATTGGCTCAAAGTCACCCAGCCAGTTTTCATGCCTAAGGTGGGACTAGAACTCACCGTCTCCTGGTGATTGGCTCAGTTATCCAGCCAGTTTTCATGCCTAAGGTGGGACTAGAACTCACCGTCTCCTGGTGCTCAGTTACCCAGCCAGTTTTCATGCCTAAGGTGGAACTAGAACTCACCGTCTCCTGGTGATTGGCTCAGTTACCCAGCCAGTTTTCATGCCTAAGGTGGGACTAGAACTCACCATCTCCTGGTGATTGGCTCAGTTACCCAGCCAGTTTTCATGCCTAAGGTGGGACTAGAACTCACCGTCTCCTGGTGATTGGCTCAGTTACCCAGCCAGTTTTCATGCCTAAGGTGGGACTAGAACTCACCGTCTCCTGGTGATTGGCTCAGTTACCCAGCCAGTTTTCATGCCTAAGGTGGGACTAGAACTCACCGTCTCCTGGTGATTGGCTCAGTTACCCAGCCAGTTTTCAGGGCTAAGGGGGATTGGCTCAAAGTTACCCAGCTGGCTTTGATGCCTAAGGTGAATTTAAACAACTGCATTCATTCGCTTAGCTACCTTGGCACCAAAAAAAAAAGAAAAGAAAGTTGCATAATCTGGTGTGACTCATTTAACAACTTAGCAACAGAAATTCTGTCCCTGACTGTGGTCATAAGTCAAGAACTAGCTGTAAAGTCAAAACGTAGCAGCAGCCAAAAAAGCCAATGCAATTCTAGGCTGCATTAATAGAGGGATAGAATCAAGATCACATGATAATAATAAAGTGATTTCATTTGTTGCATCTTCAATTTCATTCCATGATCAGGTACCGATTGGTGCAGGAATGTTTTGCAAGTATTTCAGAGTATTTATAAGTATTTATAAGGAGGAGCTAGCAAGGTTTTGGCCGTGAGGAGGTGGCTGCCTTCTCTCTTTTAATATATCTGTTTCTGGCAAGGGTGAAGAGTGGCATTGTATAGAAACCCTAGGAAATCTATAGAATGAGTGGCGTTTTTAGGCAAAGCATGGCCTGCCTGAGTTATTTTTAATATGCTAATATGCACTTTCCCTAGGCATTGTACTGTATATAATTCCTAGGCATCGGGCAGAATGACAAGAACCCTTTCGGCCAAGGATGAAAAGAGTGTCATGAAAAGGGTTTTAGGGTTATGGTTACAGTTAGGGTTGAAAAGGCCTATATAATTAGAATAGAATAACAGAGTTGGAAGGGACCTTGGAGGTCTTCTAGTCCAACCCCCTGCTTAGGCAGGAAACCCTACACCACTTCAGACAAATGGTTATCCAACGTCTTCTTAAAAGCTTCCAATGTTGGAGCATTTACAACTTCTGGAGGCAGGTTGTTCCACGGATTAATTGTTCTCACTGTCGGGAAATTTCTCCTTAGTTCTAAGTAGCTTCTCTCCTTGATTAGTTTCCATCCGTTGCTTCTTGTCCTGCCCTCAGGTACTTTGGAGAATAGCTTGACTCCCTCTTCTTTGTGGCAGCCCCTGAGATATTGGAAGACTGCTATCATGTCTCCCCTGGTCCTTCTCTTCACTAGACTAGCCATGCCCAGTTCCTGCAACCGTTCTTCATCTGTTTTAGCCTCCAGTCCCCTAATCCTCTTTGTTGCTCTTCTCTGCACTCTTTCTAGAGTCTTCACATCTTTCTTACATGAAATGAAATAAGAAACGGTGTAGGGTCTCCTGCTCGAGCAGAGGAGTTGGGCTAGATGACCTCTAAGGCCCCTTCCAGCTCTATTATTCTATGCAAGCAAAAACCAATAGCTGTTGCTCTGCTTGACATTTTTATTTCAGTGATGTGGGTAGAAAAATCCCGCACAAGGAAAATGTCATTTTTTTGCCTTACACAATTCAGCCAGTTAAATGTGGAGAACTCCCAAGGACGCCGGCTCTATTCATTGACAGCCGTCTCTAAAAATCTTTCCAAAATAGAAATGAGCACTTGAATCGTTTAGAAATACAGCTATGAGCTCCTAATCTAAGAAGAGGCAGCAAATCTGGTCCCCAGGTAGTTCACATATACCATTCATTCCACCCTATTTCCGCATTAACCTGAAAAGCTTCTTTTTTTTTTTTTAATAACAGCAGAAAAATGTGGAATCCTGGAAAATGGTTTCTCACAAAATACACAAAGCTGAATGTCTCTTCTCTGAAAGGGATTTCAAAGACGAAAGCATGTAGCTGCTCAATGGATCTCAGCCGACAGACTCCTGCGGGATTACGGGGGCATACAATGCTGATAATAACAGTATAGAAAATAGGAGAGGACAGGATGCAGGGTAAGACAGGACAGGACAGGATGTAGGGTAGGGTAGGGTAGGGTAGGGTAGGGTAGGGCAGGGCAGGGCAGGACAGGACAGGACAGGACAGAATGTAGAATAGGATAGGACAGGACAGGATGTACGGTAGGACAGGATAGGATAGGATAGGACAGGACAGAATGTAGGATAGGATAGGGCAAGACAGGACAGAACAGGATGTAGAATAGGATAGGACAGGACAGGATGTAGGGTAGGATAGGACATACAGGACAGGATGTAGAGTAGGACAGGACAGGATGTAGGAGAGGAGAGACAGGACAGGACAGGACAGGATGTACGGTAGGATAGGACATACAGGACAGGATGTAGAGTAGGACAGGACAGGATGTAGGAGAGGAGAGACAGAACAGGACAGGACAGGACAGGATGTAGGGTAGGGTAGGATAGGATAGGACAGGACAGGATGTAGGGTAGGGTAGGATAGGATAGGATAGGATAGGATAGGATAGGATAGGATAGGATAGGATAGGATAGGATAGGATAGGATAGGATAGGATAGGACAGGATAGGACAGGACAGGACAGGATGTAGGGTAGGGTAGGATAGGATAGGACAGGACAGGATGTAGGGTAGGGTAGGGTAGGGTAGGGTAGGGTAGGATAGGATAGGATAGGATAGGATAGGATAGGATAGGATAGGATAGGATAGGATAGGATAGGATAGGACAGGACAGGACAGGACAGGATGTAGGGTAGGGTAGGATAGGATAGGACAGGACAAGATGTAGGGTAGGGTAGGGTAGGGTAGGGTAGGGTAGGATAGGATAGGATAGGATAGGATAGGATAGGATAGGATAGGATAGGATAGGACAGGATAGGACAGGACAGGACAGGATGTAGGGTAGGGTAGGATAGGATAGGACAGGACAGGATGTAGGGTAGGGTAGGGTAGGGTAGGATAGGATAGGATAGGATAGGATAGGATAGGATAGGATAGGATAGGATAGGATAGGATAGGATAGGTAGGACAGTATAGGAGGTAGAATAGGAGAGGAGAGGATGTAGGGTAGGGTAGGATAGGATAGGACAGTCAGTTGCCAAGTGTCTGAATTTTAATGACGTGGCCCTGGGGATTCTGCAAGGGGTCCTGTGAAAAACAGCCGTACGTCACTTTTTTCAGTGCCCTTGTCACTTTGAATGGTCACTAAACAAACTGTTGTAAGTCGAGGACTTCCTGTACAGGGGATCTATATGGATTTTCTCCTCCAAATTTTCCTTTCCTCGTGGAAAGAGAAAATAGCAAATGCCAACCTCTCCCCAAAATGGCCCAGGACGGCAGTGAGGTGGCAGCTGTCCAGTCCTGGAATCACTTTTGCTCTTATTTCTGGGTGTTCCTCTCCTGCGAGGGAGCTTTGCGGCTCCCTTACCACAAACCAGCCTGACGGAAGTTTTTATGCTTGATTTACAAGGATTCTGGATCTCAGTTGACAGGTTCAAAGAGCAGGAACAGCCTGATTTATGACTCACGCACCGCAAGAACCCAGTAATTGCAAATTCAGCCACCAAATAATTTAAAAATTGGCCAACTTTGTGCTTCTGCAGGAGACGAATGGAAGGATAGGATAGGATAGGATAGGATAGGATAGGATAGGATAGGATAGGATAGGATAGGATAGGATAGGATAGGATAGGATAGGATAGGATAGGATAGGACTGGACTGGACTGGACTGGACTGGACTGGACTGGACAAGACTGGACCAGAGGAGAGGAGAGGAGAGGAGAGGAGAGGAGAGGAGAGGAGAGGAGAGGAGAGGAGAGGAGAGGAGAAGAGAAGAGAAGAGAAGAGAAGAGAAGAGAAGAGAAGAGAAGAGAAGAGAAGGGAAGGGAAGGGAAGGGAAGGGAAGGGAAGGGAAGGGAAGGGAAGGGAAGGGAAGGGAGAGAGAGAAGAGAAGGAAGAGAAGAGAAGAGAAGAGAAGAGAAGAGAAGAGAAGAGAAGAGAAGAGAAGAGAAGAGAAGAGAAGAGAAGAGAAGAGAAGGAAGGGAAGGAAGAGAAGAGAAGAGAAGAGAAGAGAAGAGAAGAGAGAGAGAAGAGAAGAGAAGAGAAGGAAGGGAAGGGAAGGGAAGGGAAGGGAAGGGAAGGGAAGGGAAGGGAAGAGAAGAGAAGAGAAGAGAAGAGAAGAGAGAGAAGAGAAGGGAAGGGAAGGGAAGAGAAGAGAAGAGAAGAGAAGAGAAGAGAAAGAAGAGAAGAGAAGAGAAGAGAAGAGAAGAGAAGAGAAGAGAAGAGAAGAGAAGAGAAGAGAAGAGAAGAGAAGAGAAGAGAAGAGAAGAGAATAACAGAGTGGTGGGCTGCTGCCGGTTCGGACCGGTTCGGGCGAATCGGTAGTTGCGACCTGTGGGTGGCCCACCCACCCGCCCGGGCACAATCCCATCCTATATTGCTGGGTTTTTTATGCCATATGCATGTGTGGATGGCGTGCACAAGCAAAAATTCCCGTGTTTTGTTACACTGCAGGCATGTGTGGATGGCGCGCATGCGTGAATTCCCGTGTTTTGTCATGCCGCAGACATGCACACACGCACGCTCACATTTCTGGTGCTGGGCAAACAGGTCATTACGGTATGTGACGGCCATCTCTGGCGAGGACCGATCATAAACAGGGCCCTTGTGATTTGGAATGGTCACTAAATGAATGGTGGGCTGTCCAAGGCCACTGTGTGGCAGGAAACCGTGGCTTAACTGAGTCAGTTTTCTACTAGGAGAAGGAAGAGAAGTTGCATTTTGTTGTTCAGATGTGTATATGTGTGTGTGTTTGTGGATGTACGTGTGAATGTATATACAGACGGGAAGTTGAACAACTAACCTCGTAGTGCGACCAGAACAATCTGGAACTGAACACACTCAAAACCGTAGAAATGGTGGTAGACTTTAGGAGAAACCCTCCCATACTTCCAACTCTCACAATACTAGACCACACAATATCAACAGTAGAGACCTTCAAATTTCTAGGTTCTACCATATCTCACGACCTAAAATGGACACCCAACATCAAAAACGTCACCAAAAAAGCACAATGAAGCATGTTCTTTCTGCGCCAACTCAGGAAGCTCGAACTGCCCAAGGAGCTGCTGATCCAGTTCTACAGAGGAATTATGGAGTCTGTCATCTCCACCGCTATAACTGTCTGGTTTGGCTCTGCAACCCAACAAGACAGACACGGACTTCAGGGGATCATTAGAACTGCAGAAAAAAACATGGCTACCAACCTGCCTTCCATGGAGGACCTTTATACTGCACGAGTCAAAAAGAGGGCTGGGAAAATATTTACAGACCCCTCGCATCCTGGACATAAACTATTTCAACTCCTACCCTCAAAACGACACTATAGAGCACTGCACACCAGAACAACTAGACACAAGGACAGTTTTTTCCCGAACGCCATCACTAAAAACCATTAGCTAAACAAATAATTCCCTCAACACTGTCAAACTAGTTACTAAGTCTGCACTACTATTAATCTTCTCATCGTTCCTATCACCCATCTCCTCCCACTTATGCCTGTATGACTGTAACCTTGTTGCTGGTATCCTTAAGATTTATATTGACTGTTTCCCAATATGATTTGACTGCTTATTTGTACCCTATGACTATCATTAAGTGTTGTACCTTATGATTCTTGACGAATGTATCTTTTCTTTTATGTACACCGAGAGCGTATGCACCAAAGACAAATTTGTGTGTCCAATCACACTTGGCCAATAAAGAATTCTATTCTGTTCTGTTCTGTTCTGTTCTGTTCTGTTCTGTTCCACTCTACTCTACTCTACTCTACTCTACTCTACTCTACTCTACTCTACTCTACTCTATTCCTTTCTTCCTGAGAGCATATGCACCGAAGACAAATTCCTTGTGTGTCCAATCACACTTGGCCAATAAAGTATTCTATTCTATTCTATTCTATTCTATTCTATTCTATTCTATTCTAGTCTAGTCTAGTCTAGTCTAGTCTAGTCTAGTCTAGTCTAGTCTAGTCTAGTCTAGTCTAGTCTAGTCTAGTCTAGTCTAGTCTATATATTCTAATTGCACACCATTTCTCCCCAAGTCTATTTTCCTCTGGAGCCATGTCACAAGCCAATGCATTTTGCAAATATTTGTATGCAAGGCCCCGCTATGAACATTAGGGTGCCCAAATTTAGAACATACAAGATTTACAATCATTTCTTATATACCGAATCTGCGCGGCTTTGGGACTGGAAGACGCAAGGATACATCATATATGCAAACCGATTCCAGATGCCCGGCATTATAGCCGCACAGGCAGCGCAAAGCAAGGTTTTCCTGTCAACTTCTGGCTAATTCATAGCTAAGGATGACCAGAGGGGAAATTACAACCAGCCAAGCTTGAGATTGGCTGCAAAAAAAAAAAAAAAAAAAAGCAAAATAAAATTATTCCTCTGGGTCACGAGTTCAAATCTTTGGAAAAGAGTAAATGCCAGCATGCGAATCTCAGGGCCTGTTCACACATTGCAAGAAATGCTCAGTTTGGAAGTTATTTCCTGGTCATGCTGAGACGCGGCTATTCCTCTTTGTACAACAGGGAAGATGCTGAAAATTATAAAACTGAGGAGAGATATTCAGAATGGCGGCTGGCTGGCCTGGGAGACCACGAGGCATGGACCCCTCGAAACTGGAAACCCAGATACGAAAACTGAAAAAAGGACAATCTCCTGGATGAAGTTGATAGCGAGCCAATTCTGGATGGCTGCCCAGAAAGTAACATAGCGATGTCCTTGAAGGCCCAATGGACTGAACTCAACTCAAAGGCAACCTTGAACGACAGCAAGGAGGATTCTCTAGATCGGTGTTTCTTGAGCTTGGCAAGTTTATGAGGTGTGGACTTCAGTTCCCAGAATTCCCCAGGCAGCCTGCTTTAAGATGGGTGGACTTCAACTCCCAGAATCCCCCAGCCAGCATGCTTTAAGATGGGTGGACTTCAACTCCCAGAATTCTCCAGCGAGCCTGTAAAATGGGTGGACTTCCACTCCCAGAATTCCCCAGCCAGTATGCTTTAAAATGGGTGGACTTCAATTCCCAGAATTCCCCAGCCAGCATGGCTTAAGATGGGTGGACTTCAACTCCCAGAATTCCTCAGCCAGCATGCTTTAAGATGGGTGGACTTCAACTCCCAGAATCCCCCAGCCAGCACGCTTTAAGATGGGTGGACTTCAACTCCCAGAATTCTCCAGCCAGCATGGCTTAAGATGGGTGGACTTCAACTCCCAGAATTCCTCAGCCAGCATGCTTTAAGATGGTGGACTTCAACTCCCAGAATCCCCCAGCCAGCATGCTTTAAGATGGGTGGACTTCAACTCCCAGAATTCCCCAGCCAGCCTGCTTTAAGATGGGTGGACTTCAACTCCCAGAATCCCCCAGCCAGCATGCTTTAAGATGGGTGGACTTCCACTCCTAGAATTCCCCAGCCAGCCTGCTTTAAGATGGGTGGACTTCAACTCCCAGAATTCTCCAGCGAGCCTGTAAGATGGGTGGACTTCAACTCCCAGAATTCCTCAGCCAGCATGTTTTAAGATGGGTGGACTTCAACTCCCAGAATCCCCCAGCCAGCACGCTTTAAGATGGGTGGACTTCAACTCCCAGAATTCTCCAGCCAGCATGGCTTAAGATGGGTGGACTTCAACTCCCAGAATTCCTCAGCCAGCATGCTTTAAGATGGGTGGACTTCAACTCCCAGAATCCCCCAGCCAGCATGCTTTAAGATGGGTGGACTTCAACTCCCAGAATTCCCCAGCCAGCCTGCTTTAAGATGGGTGGACTTCAACTCCCAGAATCCCCCAGCCAGCATGCTTTAAGATGGGTGGACTTCCACTCCTAGAATTCCCCAGCCAGCCTGCTTTAAGATGGGTGGACTTCAACTCCCAGAATTCTCCAGCGAGCCTGTAAGATGGGTGGACTTCAACTCCCAGAATTCCTCAGCCAGCATGTTTTAAGATGGGTGGACTTCAACTCCCAGAATCCCCCAGCCAGCATGCTTTAAGATGGGTGGACTTCAACTCCCAGAATTCCCCAGCCAGCCTGCTTTAAGATGGGTGGACTTCAACTCCCAGAATCCCCCAGCCAGCATGCTTTAAGATGGGTGGACTTCCACTCCTAGAATTCCCCAGCCAGCCTGCTTTAAGATGGGTGGACTTCAACTCCCAGAATTCTCCAGCGAGCCTGTAAGATGGGTGGACTTCAACTCCCAGAATTCCTCAGCCAGCATGTTTTAAGATGGGTGGACTTCAACTCCCAGAATCCCCCAGCCAGCCTGCTTTAAGATGGGTGGACTTCAACTCCCAGAATTCCCCAGCCAAGCATGCTTTAAGATGGGTGGACTTCAACTCCCAGAATTCTCCAGCGAGCCTGTAAGATGGGTGGACTTCCACTCCCAGAATTCCCCAGCCAGTATGCTTTAAAATGGGTGGACTTCAATTCCCAGAATTCCCCAGCGAGTATGCTTTAAGATGGGTGGACTTCAACTCCCAGAATTCCCCATCCAGCAGACATTAATTTCAAATTATGATATTAGTGGAGCAACACTAGATGTAGTCCACATCTTACTACCCATTTGTTTAGTCACCATTCAAAGTTACAGGCAGTCCTCGATTTACAACCATAATTGAGTCCAAATTTTCTGCTGCTAAGTGAGACTGTTGTAAATATATTCCAATTTCCAAGCACTCTGTTGTAACTTCGAACAGTCACTAAATGAATGGTTATAAGTTGAGGACTACCTGTACTTGATAATCACCTAAAACAAATCAAAAATAAAACATCTCCCAAAACATTCCCATTCAACTGATCCAGTAAGTCACAAGAAACCATTCTGAACCGCAGGCCAGGATCATGCATCTAGCTAAACCCTGATTTACAACATCCTGGTTTGTTAAATAAACCACAGTGGGCCCCAAGCCAAAATCAAGCAAAGCTCCATTATATCTCGACACCAACAAGAACAAAAAGCTGGCTGAAATTCTAGAATGCTGGTGTCGCAACACAAAAAAAACCCCTCCCTTTTCCAATTTGTGAAATATATCCTGTCTCCTGAGATTTTCCTGGAGTGTAACAGCAAGTCATAAACATTAAAAGTCTGAGAGTTTTTAACTTCAGGCCCCCTGAGAGACTTGGAGGGTAGGCGACAGAGCAAGTTAAATCAAGATTCTTCCCCTTTTGTAGCAAGAAAAATAAAGGAGGCAGGGAGACAAAAAAAATGAGATTTCTTGGAAGTAAAAGAAACAGCCACATAGGTAGTCCTCGACTTATGACCAAAATGAGCCCAAAATTTATGTGGCTGAATGAGACATTTGTTAACGGATGTTTTGCCCCGTTTTTGCCCCCTTCCTTGCTTGCCACCGTTGTTAAGTAAATCACTGCAGACGTTAAAGTCAATGGGGGAAAGCCAGATTCACTTAACAACCGTTTTAACTAACTCAATAACTGCAATGATTCACTTAACAACCGTGCCAAGAAAGGTCGTAAATTGTGGCAAATTTCACTTAACAAATGTCTCACTTTAGCAATAGAAACGCTGGGCTTAACTGTGGCCGCAAGGACGACCTGTACTGCAACGGTTGCAAGTGTGAAAAACGATCATAAGTCGCTTCGAATGGTCGTTAAATGAACTGTTGTAAGTCGAGGACTCTCTGTAGAAGTCACCTCTGGTTAACACAGCGCCAGGCAGGAGTTGGAAGGCTCCACCATTTTGACTTTTTTGACACAAGCACACACATGAATCAGCCAGAGTTAACATGTCAAGATGGATTCTGGAGAGACTTGAACCCTGGGCCCTATCTAACAAAATAAAATTCAATATAGAGAAAAGTAAAGTCTTACATTTAGGCAAGAAAAACCAAAAGGACAGATATAGACTGGGAGAAACCAGGCTTAATAGCGGTAACTGGGAGAGGGATCTTGGCGTCTTAGTGGACAACCAGCTAAATATGAGCCAACCTTGTGCAGCGGCAGCCAAAAAAGCCAATGCAATCCTAAACTGCATTAACAGAGGGATACAATCTAGATCGAGGGAGAGACTAATACCGCTCTATAAAGCCTTAGTAAGACCACACCTAGAGTACTGCATCCAGTTTTGGTCCCCACACTATAAAAAAGATGTTGAGACTCTAGAAAAAGTGCAGAAAAGAGCAACGAGGATGATTAGGGGACCGGAGGCTAAAACATACGATGAACGGTTGCAGGAACTGGGCATGGCTAGTCTAGTGAAGAGAAGGACCAGGGGAGACAGGAGAGCATCTTCCAATATTTGAGGGGCTGCCACAGAGAGGAGGAAGGGGGTCAAGCTATTTTCCAAGGCCAGACAAGGAAGAATGGATGGAAACTGACCAAGGAGAGATTCAACCTGGAAATAAGGAGGAATTTACTGACAGTGAGAAGAATCAACCCATGGAAGAGAAGTTGCCTTCGGAAGTTGTGGGAGCTTCATCCCTGGAAGCTTTCAAGAAGAGACTGGACTGCCCTCTGTCAGAAATGGGGTAGGGTCTCCTGCTTGGGTGGGGGGTTGGACTAGATGACCTACCAGGTCCCTTCCAACTCTGTTAATCAGTTAAAACAATCCATTCTGGAGACACACACACACCCAGGCTCTCTGCTCTCGTAGCGCAATTAAAAGGTCCCATTAGGGCAGACTTCACAAGACAACGGATTAATTCACGATTCTTTACACACAATTACAGGCGGCCCTCGGCCTACGACCACAATTTCTGCTGCTGAGCAAAGCTGTTGTTAAGTGTCACGCCCGATTTTATCCTTGCCACTGTTACGAAGCAAATCATCGCAGTTGTTAAGCGAATCAACCTGTTGCTAAGTGAATCCGGCTTCTCCCCGCCCACCCCCACCCCCACCCGCCATTGACTTTGTTGGTCCAAATTCGGCTGGGAAGGTCACAACTGACAGTCACATGACCCAGGATGCTACATCGCAAATACATGCCGACGGCTCGAATTTGGATCGTGTAACTGTGGAGATACTTCCCTGGTCATTAAGTGAGGACTGGTTTCAAGTCGCTTTTTTTCAGTGCTTTTGTAACTTTGAAGGGTTGCTAAATCAGAATCGGAATAGAGCTGGAAGGGGCCTTGGAGGTCTTCTAGTCCAGCCCCCTGCTCAAGCAGAAGATCCTATACAGTGGTAGGATTCAAGTAATTTAACAACCAGTTCTCTGTCTTAATGACCAGCTGGATAGGCGTGGCTCGGTGGTCATGTGACCGTGTGGGCATGGCCAACTCAACATCACTCATGCCGATGGGCGCTTTGCCTTAGCTGTTACAATGTAACAAGGCTTAACCAGAGAGGCAGTTTCTGTAAGCAGGGCAATAAAGATTAGGCTAGAAATAACAGCAGAATGTTTCCTTCCTGCCTTCCATACAGGATTAGCCCCGTCAAGTGGAAAAAAACAAAATAAGATTTCTTCCAACAACCAGTTCTCCGAACTGCTTAGAAAGTTAACAACCGGTTGTCCTGAATAGGTGCGAACTGGCTGAATCCCACCACTGATCCTATACCATTTCAGACAAGTGTCCATTCTCTTCTCAAAAACCTCCAGTGATGGAGCACCCACGACTTCTGGTGGCAAGCTGTTCCACTGGTTAATTGTCCTCACCGTTATGAAATTTCTCCTCAATTCTAGGTTGCTTCTCTCCTTGATTAATTTCCATCTGTTTTTTTCCTTGTAAGTCAAAGACTACCTGTAATTGTTATCTCCTGCTTGAGCAGGGGGTTGGACTAGAAGACCTCTGAGGTCCCTTTCAACTCCATGTCTCCAGAGTTTCCCTCGAAGCTGTTATTCCCAAAACAGAGGAGAACGTTATTAAACCGTCAATGACGGCCAGAAACTAGGAAGCGATGCTTCTGGCTCAAGGCTTCTGAATTGTTTTCTACAAATAAATTCCAGATATATTAGCCTTCAATTTCCATTCATCGCCAGCCAGGGAGCAACAAACAATGATTTTAAAAAAAAAGAGAGAGAAAGGAATGCATTCTTGGCTAAGCCAGTCTGTTTCAGCAAACGAGGAAGAATTATTTCCTGGAAAGACATCCCGATCTAAATTTTTGGCAAATTGCATTTCGGGATAAATCCAATTGTTGTTCCCTTTATTTCGGGGGAGGAGGGGGGTGGAAATCATCCCCATCTGCTGCAAAGGAAGTTGCCCCTTTCTCTGCTAGGCTTGCAACTGGGCTCACTTACTAGAGCCGCCTGTTTTTTAGAGTGGTGTGCCCACTCAGAAAAGGGTTATCGATTTATCACGATCCACTGGCACCTGGACTCTTTTTGCTCATGGGGTATTTCAGTTCCAAGTGCACTGGCTTTCTATAGGTGGGGTCTTCAATTCCCATACAGTTAGTCCTCGACTTACAACAGTTCGTTTAGTGACCATTCAAAGTTTCAACGGCACTGGAAAAAAAGTAATTTAAGGCTGTTTTTCACACAACTAGCATCCCCGTGATCATCTTCTTTGAATGACCCTGTAATCCCTTGCATTGGGGTGTGTCCTGTCCCCGTACCACACACACACATACACAGACGGCCCGGAGTTAATAAAACTCTTTGATGATAAAGCTGGCAGCAACCCAGTGGCTAGCTGCCAATTCAGACTTTACTCACACAAAACAAAGATTAGACTGCCAGCATTCCGATAAAACAGGCAGAGTGTCAACAATACAAGGATTATTCCAAATGCAGTCCGATAAAGCAGGCAAAGTCCAGTAACGCAGAGATCATGGAGTATTTCCAGTTTTTGCTCGTCACAAATTGAACCGGCCACCACACCCACATTTATACCCTGTGGGGTGTGGTCTAGTGACTCAGCTAATCTCTGACATGCCTTCCCCTCTGCTGTGCACGCTTCTCCCTGCGCCTCTGCCGAGGATCCAGCCAGCACATATCTCCTTCGTCACTGTCCACCTGTGGCTGCGGGGATGTGCTTGGCTCTGGGCCTATCGTTTGGCCTTCGGTGTCCTCCGGAGGCATTGCCAGAGAGGAGGGTGCTGGAGAGGGAGGCCTTGCCAACTCCTCCCCCTCACTCTCAGTCTGCATCTGTCGATAGCCCAGGCTCAGGCAACGGAGCCACAACAGGGTGGAGTCTGGGCAACTGAATGGAGCTGAGTGTTTACTGGCCGGATGCCCTTCTTGTCACCAATGCGGAGTTATATTCGGCAGATATATTCTTATTTTGCCCAGAGAGAGAAACATCTGCCTCTCCCTAGGATTGAATTCCTATAACTCATGTAGCATCCCCATGATCACGTGAGCAAAATTCAGATGCTTGGCAACTGGTTCATATTTATGACCGTTGGCAGTGTCCCTTGGGGTCATGCAATCCCCTTTTGCGACCTTCTGGCAAGCCAAGTTAATGGGGATGCTGGAGTCATCTAACAACTGTGTTACTAATGACCGCTTAACTACAGGGCTTCCCTTAACAACGGTGGCAAGGTAGGTCATAAAATGGGGCAAAACCAGTGGTGAAATGTAAAATTTGTTACTATCGGTTCTGTGGGTGTGGCTTGGTGGGGGGGGAGTAATGTGACTGGGTGGGCGTGGCCAACTTTTTTTTTTTTTTAACTTTTAAAAGCATTTTTTTCTACAACCTTAAGAGGTTGCAGAAAAAAATGCTTTTAAAAGCCTCTGACGATCAGGCAACTCAGCTGGGATCGTCAGAGGCTTTTAAAAGCATTTTTTTTCTACAACCTCTTCAGAGGTTGTAGAAAAAAAATGCTTTTAAAAGCCTCTGACGATCCCAGCTGAGCCGCGCAATCATCAGAGCCTCTTTTTTTTTACTTCTAAAAGCATTTTTTCCGCCGAAGAGGTTGTAGAAAAAATGATTTTAAAATTTTTTTTAAAAAAAGCCTCTGATGATTGCGCGGCTCAACCGGGCATGGGGGGGGCAGGGATGTTTGCTACCGGTTCTCTGAACCACCCGCCACCATCGCTACCAGATCAGGCGATCCAGTCCGAACTGGGAGCATTTCACCCCTGGGCCAAACTCACTTAGCAACTGTCTAGCTTCGCAACAGAAATCTTGGGCTCAAAACAGGGGTGAAATCCAGCAGGTTCTGACAGGTTCTGGAGAACCGGTAGCGGAAATTTTGAGCAGTTTGGAGAGCCGGCAAATACCACCTCTGGCTGGCCCCAGAAGTGGGGAGGGAATGGGGATTTTGCAGTATCCTTCCCTTGGAGAGGGGTGGGAATGGAGATTTTGCAGTATCCTTCCCCTACCACGCCCACCAAGCCACGCCCACAGAACTGGTAGTAAAAAAAAAAATTGGATTTCACCACTGGCTCAAAAGGTGGTGATAAGTCAATTCTTTACTTACAAGGATGACCATCCAGCCATGCCAAGTTCCTGCAACCGTTCATCGTATGTTTTAGTCTCACTTGATCTTTAAGTCAAAAACTTAAATGTGGGAGGATTCCCCCCAAAAATGCATTTTTTCCTTCTTCTTCTTCTTTTTTTTTTTTTTTCCTGTCTCGTGGGATTATTTCAAAGAAGATGCTGTCAACAACAGCCAGTTTGTTTCCCAAATCTTCTGGTCTCCATGCATAACATCTAAGACTTCGAGTGCTTCTGCTGATCAAAGCATCTAATGATGGACATCTGTGCCCATCATTCTCCAGGACGGAACAATGGTGAAGTCTGTAGCGTTGTGTTCAAAGTTCATATTCTGTGCACATTTCTCTTTCAACTGCTGGTATCCCTCAAATGAATCTCTATTTTATTAAAATTCTAACGTCTGTAACCTTTAACTGGGCGAATCGGTGCATCGCAGGGCAACAATTTTTGAACCAAGGTACCTCAAAGGGGCTTACAGAACGCATCCAAAATCTAGGACCTATGGCACCTGCGGCATTGAAATTTGGCACATTTGATAGAATATTTTGTGACCTAAAGATGATCAGAATGCATTTTAGGATGTAATATGGGTAGTCTTCAATTTACAACAATTCATTTAGTGACTATTTGAAGTTACAAAGGCAGTGACAGAAGTGACTTATGATCGCTTTTCATACTTACGACCGTTGCAGCATCCCCACAGATCAAAATTCAGACACTTGGGTACTGACTCGTATTTATGACGGTTGCATTGTCCCGGGGTCACGCGATCCCCTTTTGCAACCTTCCCACAAGCAAAGTCAAGCGGGAAACCAGATTCGCTTAACAAACATGTCATTCACTTAACGACTGGAGTGATTCACTTAACAACCATGGCAAGGAAGGTCGTAAAATGAGGCAAAACTTCACTTAACAACTGTGTCAGTGAGCCACAGAAATTTTGGGCTCACTCGTGGTCGTACGTTAAGGACTATCTGCACAAAGTATCATAAAAACATCTCTTGTACCGATGTTTGACTGCACTGTAAGAGCCGTGGTGGCCCAGTGGTTAGGATGGAGTATTGCGGGCTGCTGACTGCCAGCAGTTTGAACCTGACCAGCCCATGGTCAGGTTGATTTAGTCTTCCAGGTAAAATGAGAACCCAGATTGTAGGGGGCGAGAGGCTGACTCTGTAAACTGCTTAGAGAGGGCTGCAAAACACTGTGAAGCGGTATAGAAGTCTAAGTGCTAAGGAAGGAAGTGAAAAAAGGGAGGGAGGGAAATGAAAGAAGGAAGAAGAAGGGAGGGAGGGAGGGAGATGAAAGAAGGAAGAAGAAGAGAGGGAGGGAGGGAGATGAAAGAAGGAAGAAGGGAGGGAGGGAGGGAGATGAAAGAAGAAGGAGGGAGGGAGAGAAGGAGATGAAAGAAGGAAGAAGGGAGGGAGGGAGATGAAAGAAGGAAGAAGAAGGAAGGAAGGAAGGATGGAAGGAGGAAGGAAGGAAGGAGAGAGGGAGGGAGGGAGATGAAAGAAGGAAGAAGGGAGGGAGATGAAAGAAGGAAGAAGAAGGAAGGAAGGAGGAAGGAAGGAAGGAAGGACGGACGGAAGGACGGAAGGACGGAAGGAAGGAGGGAGGGAGGGAGATGAAAGAAGAAGGAGGGAGGGAGATGAAAGAAGGAAGAAGAAGGAAGGAAGGAAGGAGGGAGGGAGGGAGGGAGGGAGATGAAAGAAGAAGGAGGGAGGGAGGGAGATGAAAGAAGGAAGAAGAAGGTAGGAAGGAGGAAGGAAGGACGGAAGGAAGGAAGGACGAAAGGAAGGAGGGAGGAAGATGAAAGAAGAAGGAGGGAGGGAGGGAGATGAAAGAAGGAAGAAAAAGGGAGGGAGGGAGATGAAAGAAGGAAGAAGAAGGAAGGAAGGAAGGAGGGAGGGAGATGAAAGAAGGAAGAAGAAGGGAGGGAGGGAGGGAGATGAAAGAAGGAAGGAGGGAGGGAGGGAGAGAGATGAAAGAAGGAAGGAAGGAAGGAAGGAAGGAAGGAAGGAAGGAAGGAAGGAGGGAGGGAGGGAGGGAGATGAAGGAAGGAAGGAAGGAAGGAAGGGAGATGAGAAAAGGAAGCCTGTAAACTGGCAAAAACAGTCACCACTATTGTGTAAAAGCGACAATATTGTCAGCTCCCGTACACAGCAATCCAGAGCGACCACAAGCCACTGCTTCTTAGTCAGTTGGCATCTGACTCTTGTATTAATTAATTGCTTTTATTTAAAAAGTCTGTATTTCAGTGGAAAACGAACGGCCGGGAGACAGAAAAGGGGGGGGGTGAAATCTCTTTTTTCTTGAACCAGATTTATTTTTCATTTCCTCCAACTGCCCCCCCCCCCCCCCGTTGAAAGGGGAACGGGCAGGAATTTCGGAGGGATATGTATTTAATCTTAGGAGGAAAAAAAGGAAAAGAAGAAAAGCAGACACCCCTGAATATCAGACTCACACATCTGTTGCGTCATTTGAAGTCCGGGTCCTTATTAATCAGACGTTTTTACAAGAGCTGGTTAGATTTCAAAGCAGGAGAAAAGAACCTCCAGACAATTAAAATTATCCAAGCGAAGCTCTGATTCCTCAAAACCTTAAGACCGTCAGACGTTCCGGAGAGAAGGAAGAAAAATAAGGAATTATCTCACCGAAGGAGGCACGCATTTTAATTGTAGGAGCCACATCTAATCTATACCTATATCTATAACTATATCTATATTTGTTTTCTCATTTATATCTATATCTATATCTATATCTATATCTATCTATCTATCTATCTATCTATCTATCTATCTATCTATCTATCTATCTATCTATCTATCTGTATTTCTCTTTAGCCAGGTTCTACCTACGTAAACCAAGATATTATGCAGCCCTAGTTCAGTGAAATCACAATTCACTAGTTTCTGGGCTTTTTTTCCTTCTGGCAGCCAGGAAAAAAAAGGGGGGGCCAATCACCAGGAGACGGTGAGTTCTAGTCCTGCCTTAGGCATGAAAACCAGCTGGGTGACTTTGGGCCAATCACCAGGAGACGGTGAGTTTTAGTCCTGCTTTAGGCATGAAAGCCGGCTGGATGACTTTGGGCCGATCACCAGGAGACGGTGAGTTCTAGTCCTGCCTTAGGCATGAAAGCCAGCTGGGTGACTTTGGGCCGATCACCAGGAGACGGTGAGTTCTAGTCCTGCCTTAGCCATGAAAGCCTGCTGGGTGACTTTGGGCCAATCACCAGGAGACGGTGAGTTCTAGTCCTGCCTTAGGCATGAAAGTTGGCTGGGTGACTTTGGGCCAATCACCAGGAGACGGTGAGTTTTAGTCCTGCTTTAGGCATGAAAGCCTGCTGGGTGACTTTGGGCCAATCACCAGGAGATGGTGAGTTCTAGTCCTGCCTTAGGCATGAAAGTTGGCTGGGTGACTTTGAGCCAATGACCAGGAGACAGTGAGTTCTAGTCCCACTTTAGGCACGAAAGCCAGTTGGGTGACTTTGGGCCAATCATCAGGAAACTGTGAGTTCTAGTCCCGCCTTAGCCATGAAGGCCAGCTGGATGTCTTTGGGCCAGTCCCTTTTTCTCAGCCCAGCCTACCTCACAGGGTTGTTGTTGTGGAGAAACTAGGAAGAGGAAGGTGTGCTGAATACATTTGCCACCTTATTTATAAAAATAACAATGGCAGAAAATAAATAAATCAGCTAAACAAGCCCCAGCTCAGGGCCTCCCCGAGCTGAAGAGACCTCTCAACTTTTCAGAAGCTTAAAATAGTTTTATTGTAATTCTCCGTAGGAAAATCTATATAAATTAAACCCTCTTGTGTAGTTCCCATGTTCCTCATTAATTAAGGTGGGTTTGCCTTTTGCAGGCATTCACGACTTCTGTTCAAAGGGGGAGGGGGATTCCTCACACATCTCCCATGGTTTCTGCATCTTGGGGGGGGTCTCCTTCAGAGTTCAGGGACCCCACAGTCTGATGGTCTATTTGCAGAAACTACATATCATCCAAGGGCTTGTATGGGAAGATCCCCACTCCAAGTCTCCATCCTTCTCTGTGAAGAGCAGCCATAAGCACCCACATATTGGGGGGCGGAGAGAGAGACAAGATGGAGACAACCCACAAAATGGGCGTTGTGATGTCACAATGGAAGATCTGCCCCTGACAGACTGGCCGGAGATGTCAGGACACAAGAGGTTGAGTTTACATTGTGATATCAGTCTCGCCATATTCCCCTAGTTTTAGGCCGTGTTTTCCAAACTTGTGGACTTCAACTCCCAGAATTCCCCAAGCCAGCATGCTAGCTTGGGGAATTCTGGGAGTTGAAGTCCTCCTACTTTAAAAGCAGCCATATTTGAAAGACACCGGGCTACAAGATGGAGGAGGCAGAGAAATATATGAGAGAAATGTATTAACCCTTTTTCTCCTTAGTAGTTTTTAAGCAATATTTATCGGGAGGATGTATTCATGTGGAATTATAACATAGGCACCAACTGGGTAGCACAGTGATTCCCAACTTTGGCAACTTTTAAGACGGGTGGACTTCAATTCCCAGAATTCCCAAGCCAACTCAGCAACTTTAAGATATGTGGACTCCAACTCCCAGGATTCCTCAGTCGGCATGCTGGCTAGGGAATTCTGGAAGTTGAAGTCCTATTTTAAAAGCGGCCATATTGGAAAGAGCCTGGGCTACAAGATGGAGGAGGCAGAGAAATACATGAGAGAAATGTATTAACTGTCAGGTTTCGATGTCGTTTCAAATAAAATAAATTGCATTTCCAAACAAATAATCTTTGAAGAAATCTTTCATTTTATTAAGCACGACAACCTGTCCCCGATTGTGGCATAGCCAACACTGACTTCCTGACCCCAAACCTTCCCTTTCCATTCCCCAATTCTCTGCGTCTCATTGGCCCTCTTCCAAATCACTCTCCCCATATCTACTACTTCAGCTCCCAGGAATGTCCCCCCTCCCATCTCATCTCCTAGGGGATATTATCTTCAGGGAAAATAAGTAGGTGAGAAGTCAAGCGTCCTCTTGCCAGCTGCCCCCTCTTCTCCTTATGTCAGCACTAGAGTAAATGCAGGTTGAAGTAATGACATTAACCCTTTTTCTCCTTAATATGTACTTCTTAAGCAATAGTTATTGAGATGATGTATTCATGTTAAACTATAACATAGACACCAACTGGGTAGCACAGTAATTCCCAACCTTGGCAGCTTTTAAGACGGGTGGACTTCAATTCCCAGAATTCCCAGACCAACTCAGCAACTTTAAGATATGTGGACTCCAACTCCCAAAATTCCTCAGTCAGCTGAGCAACTTTTAAGATATGTGGACTTAAGTCCCAGAACTGCCCAGGAAGCTTTTAAGACCCATGGACTTCCACTCCCAGAATTCCCCAGTCAGCATGCTGGCTAGGGAATTCTGGGAGTTGAAGTCCACACATCTTAAATTTGCCAAATTTCAGAAACGTAGAGTTGGGGCCTCCGCAGGTCTTAAATCTGGCCCCGCACGGAACAGACTTCCTATCCATTATGCAGGCCTGTAAAATTGGCCACTTTGCAGATTTAACAATTCCAATTTACAACCCTTCAGCCTCCCGGGATTACAACTCCCATCCTCCCCGACACGGAGTCAAGCTGGCTGGAGCCGAGGGGAAAGCGAGTCTAACTATGCTGGGAAAGCCCCCCCCCCACCCCCCCATCCCTCTTTCCAGGAATTTTGGCATTTCTGTTTGAGGTCTGTGGTCCCTCTTTAATTCCTCCTAACCCCATGTATTTAACCACAAAAATATTGCTTGGCTGCTAATGAACTCCTGTATTCTCCCAGGAGCTTGGAGAGCTCTCGCTTCTGCACCAAAATGCTGCTTACGGTGAGGATTAAACTGTCCAGCGAGGATTAAACTGTCTTTTAATCTATGTATTTTAATGGCCATAAAAAGGAGGGAGGAAGGGAGGAGAGAAAGAAGGAAGGAAGGAAGGAAGGAAGGAAGGAAGGAAGGAAGGAAGGAGAGAAGGAAGGGAGATGAGAGAAGGAAGGTGAGGGAAGGAAGGGAGATGAGAGAAGAGAGGGAGGGAAGGAGGGAGGGAGAGAGAAGGGAGGAAGGAAGGAAGGAGAGAAGGGAGGAGAAAAGGAAGGGAGGGAGGGAGATGAGAGAAGGAAGGAAGGAAGGAATGAAAAGGGGAGATGAGAGAAGGAAGGTGAGAGAAGGAAGGAAGGGAGATGAGAGAAGAGAGGGAGGGAAGGAGAGAAGGAGGGAGGGAGAGAGAGAAGGGAGGAAGGAAGGGAGGAGAGAAGGAAGGGAGGAGAAAAGGAAGGAAGGAAGGGAGGGAAGGAGGTGAGGGAAGGAAGGAAGGGAGATGAGAAGAGGGAGGGAGAGAGAGAAGGAAAGAAAGAAGGAAAGAAGGAAAAAAGGGAGATGAGAGAAGGAAGGAAGGAAGGAAGGAAGGGAGATGAGAGGAGGGAGGGAGTGGGAGAGACAGAAGGAAGGAAGGAAAGACAGAAGGAAGGGAGGGAGATGAGAGAAGGGAGATGAGAGAAGGAAGGAAGGAAAGAAGGGAGATGAGAGAAGGAAGGAAGGAGGGAGGGAAGGAAGGAAGGAAGGAAGGAAGGAAGGAAGGAAGGGAGATGAGAGGAGGGCGGGAGTAGTAGAGAGAGAAGGAAGGAAGGAAGGAAAGACAGAAGGAAGGGAGGGAGGGAGATGAGAGAAGAAAGATGAGAGAAGGAAAGAAGGAAAGAAGGAAAGAAGGGAGATGAGAGAAGGAAGGAAGGAAGGAAGGAGGGAAGGAAGGAAGGCTGGGGCAAAACATTGCATGACACACCCGCACAAACCCGAACCGACGGAGCCTCCTTTCCAAAGCTCTCCAAATCACAGTGAACACGGGAAGGAGCTCAGCGGGCCTTTCGGTTTGTTTATCTGGAAGGAACTGATTCGCTCTCCTTGAAGCGTTACATTTCTATCAAAAGCATGTGCTACCCTCCCTTTAGATCACTTTCTCCCGTCTACATAATTCAGGACCATATGCCTGGGAGGGGGAGCAAAAGGAAAAGAAGAAGAAGGGGGGGGGAGAGAAGCAGAATATCAACAGTCAGTTTCGCTTGAAGCTTAACTCAGACACAAACACGTCCGCCCTCCCTCGGAGCCCGACACACAGACAGACGGCCTTCCTCTCCTCTTCCTCTCCCCTCCCTCTGAATCCACACGCCTTCCCCAAAAGGAGCAGGAAAAGCAGGGGAAATAATAAGAATGGAATAGAATAGAATAGAATAGAATAGAATAGAATAGAATAGAATAGAATAGAATAGAATAGAATAGAATAAGAATAAGAATAGAATAGAATAGAATAGAATAGAATAGAATAGAATAGAATAGAATAGAATAGAATAGAATAGAATAGAATAGAATAGAGGAATGAAGAATGGAATGGAATGGAATAGAATAGAATAAGAATTAGAATTAGAATTAGAATAGAATAGAATAGAATAGAATAGAATAGAATAGAATAGAATAGAATAGAATAGAGGAAGGAAGAATGGAATGGAATGGAATGGAATGGAATAGAACGGAACAGAACGGAACAGAACAGAACAGAACAGAACAGAACAGAACAAAACAGAGGATGGGGAGAGAATAGAATAGAATAGAATAGAATAGAATAGAGGAATGAAGAATGGAATGGAATAGAATAGAATAAGAATTAGAATTAGAATTAGAAATAGAATAGAATAGAATAGAATAGAATAGAATAGAATAGAATAGAATAGAATAGAATAGAATAGAATAGAGGAAGGAAGAATGGAATGGAATGGAATGGAATGGAATAGAACGGAACAGAACGGAACAGAACAGAACAGAACAGAACAGAACAGAGGATGGGGAGAGAATAGAATAGAATAGAATAGAATAGAATAGAATAGAATAGAATAGAATAGAATAGAATAGAATAGAAAATGTGGAGTGGAGTAGAGTGGAGTGGGAGAGAAGGGGGGGAGGGGGGAGAAGAGAAGAGAAGAGAAGAGAAGAGAAGAGAAGAGAAGAGAAGGGAAGGGAAGGGAAGGGAAGGGAAGGGAAGGGAAGGGAAGGGAAGGGAAGGGAAGAGAAGAGAAGAGAAGAGAAGAGATGAGAAGAGTTGGAAGGGACCTTGGAGGTCTTCTAGTCCAACCCCCTGCCCAGGCAGGAGACCCTACACCACTTCAGACAAATGGTTATCCAACCTCTTCTTAAAAACGTCCAGTGTTGGAGCATTCACAACTTCTGGTGGCAAATCGTTCCACTGGTTAATTGTTCTCACTGTCAGGAAATTTCTCCTTAATTCTAGGTTGCTTCTCTCCTTGGTTAGTTTCCACCCATTGCTTCTTGTCTTACCCTCAGGTGCTTTGGAGAATAGCTTGACTCCCTCTTCTTTGGGGCAGCCTCTGAGATATTGGAAGACTGCTATCATATCTCCCCTGGTCCTTCTTTTCATCAAACTAGACTTATTCCAGAGTTCTCTGCTCTTACAGCTAGTCCTCGACTTACGACCATAACCAAGCCCAAAATTTATCTTGCTATGTGAAACATCAGTTAAGTGAATTTTGGTCCCATTTTTATGACTTTTCTTGAACACAGAACATAAATAACAGAGTCGGAAGGGACCTCGGAGGTCCTCTAGTCCCACCCCCTGCTCGAGCACAAGTCCCTATATCATTTCAGACAAATGCCGCGGATCTTAAGTGAAGCACTGCAGTCGCTAAGGTAGTCACATGGTTGTTAAGCGAATCTGACTTTCTCATCGACTTGGCATGTCAGAAGGTCGCAAAAAGGGATCGTGTGACTCCTGGGACACTACAACCGTCATAAATGTGAGTCAGTTGCCAAGGGTCCGAATGTAAATCACGCGACCACGGGGATGTTGCAACCGTCTTAAGTGTGAAAAACATAAGTCACTTCTTTTCAGTGCCGTGGTAACTTTGAAATGGTCACTAAATGAACTGTTGTAAGTCGAGGACTACCATAATTACAGAGCCCTGCCATTGTCCCAAAAGTGCTTTTCCAAGAGGGAAGTGGACTTTCTAGGGTTTTTTTTTTTCTTTGAAGACGTTTCGCTTCTCATCCAAGAAGCTTCTTCAGCTCTGACTGAATGGTGGGGAATGGAAGTCAGAGCTGAGGAAGCTTCTTGGATGAGAAGCGAAACGTCTTCAAAGAAAAACCAGAAAGTCCAGTTGCCTCCTGAAAAAGCACTTTTGGGATAATCATGACCTGGAGGACTGGGAATCTCCGTAGACATTTATTCACTGAATAAATTAATTAATTGACTAGCCCTTTAAGAGAGAAACCTTACTTACATAGGGTATATACATACTCAGCAGTGAGAGGGTTGGCATCTTAATGGGTAGGTTCTTGGCACGAAGATCCTTTTCTGAAAATTCATGCTTGCTTATTGAATTTGTATCCTGCCTTTATATTTTTACAAATAATTAAAGGCAGCGAATGTACCTAATACTTCCTTGCTCCTCCTCTTTTCTCCACGACAACCCTGTGAGGTAGGCTGGGCTGAGTGACAGGGATTGGCCCAAAGTCACCCAGTCAGCTTTCATGCCTAAAATGGGACTAGAATTCACCGTCTCCTGGTGACTGGCCCAATCACCCAATTGACTTTCATGCCTAAGATGGCACTAGAATTCACCGTCTCCTGGTGATTGGCCCAAAGTCACCCAGTCAACTTTCATGCCTAAATTGGGACTAGAATTCACCGTCTCCTGGTGATTGGCCCAAAGTTACCCAGTCAACTTTCATGCCTAAAATGGGACTAGAATTCACCGTCTCCTGGTGACTGGCCCAAAGTTACCCAGCCAGCTTTCATGCCTAAAATGGGACTAGAATTCACCATCTCCTGGTGATTGGTCCAAAGTAACCCAGTCAACTTTCATGCCTAAATTGGGACTAGAATTCACCACCACCGGGTGATTGGCCCAATCACCCAACTGACTTTCATGCCTAGATGGCACTAGAATTCACCGCCACCTGGTGATTGGCCCAAAGTCACCCAAAAGCGTGCATTTACAAATGTCACCCAGTCGGCTTTCATGTCTAAGTTGGGACTAGAATTCACCATCTCCTAGTGATTGGCCCAAAGTAACCCAGTCAACGTTCATGCCTAAGATGGGACTAGAATTCACCGTCTCCTGGTGATTGGCCCAAAGTAACCCAGTCAACTTTCATGCCTAAATTGGGACTAGAATTCACCGTCTCCTGGTGATTGGTCCAAAGTAACCCAGTCAACTTTCATGCCTAAATTGGGACTAGAATTCACCACCACTGGGTGATTGGCCCAATCACCCAACTGACTTTCATGTCTAAAATGGCACTAGAATTCAACGCCACCTGGTGATTGGCCCAAAGTCACCCAAAAGCATGCATTTACAAATGTCACCCAGTTGTCTTTCATGTCTAAGTTGGGCCTAGAATTCACCATCTCCTAGTGATTGGCCCAAAGTAACCCAGTCAACTTTCATGCCTAAGATGGGACTAGAATTCACTGTCTCCTGGTGATTGGCCCAAAGTCACCCAGTCAACTTTCATGCCTAAATTGGGACTAGAATTCACCACCACCGGGTGATTGGCCCAATCACCCAACTGACTTTCATGCCTAGAATGGCACTAGAATTCACCGCCACCTGGTGATTGGCCCAAAGTAACCCAAAAGCGTGCATTTACAAATGTCACCCAGTCGGCTTTCATGCCTAAATTGGGACTAGAATTCACCACCACCGGGTGATTGGCCCAATCACCCAACTGACTTTCATGCCTAGAATGGCACTAGAATTCACCATCTCCTAGTGATTGGCCCAAAGTAACCCAGTCAACGTTCATGCCTAAATTGGGACTAGAATTCACCGTCTCCTAGTGATTGGCCCAAAGTCACCCAGTCAACTTTCATGCCTAAAATGGGACTAGAATTCATTGTCTCCTGGTGATTGGCCCAAAGTCACCCAGTCAGCTTTCATGTCTAAGGTAGCCCTAGAACTCACAGACTCTTAGTGATTGACCCAAAGTCAGTCAGCTTTCATGCCTAAGACAGGACTAGAATTCACCGTCTCCTGGTGATTGACCCAAAGTCACCCAAAAATGTGCGTTTACAAATGTCACCCAGTCAGCTTTCATGCCTATGGTGGGACTAGAACTCACCGCCACTTAGTGATTGGCCCAAAGTCACCCAGCTGGCTTATACATTGAAGATGGAACTAGAATTCACACTTTCCTGCTTTCCAACCTGGTACCTTAGACCAGGAGTCCCCAAACTTGGCAGCTTTAAGACTTGTGGACTTCAACTCCCAGAATTCCTCAGTCAGCATTGCTGAGTAATTCTGGGAGGCTGAGGAATTCTGGGACTTGAAGTCCACAAGTCTTAAAAGTGGCCAGGTTTGAAGAGACCTGGCCTAGGCTCCCTAGGTGCTCCCTAGGTGGCTCAGTGGCTAAGATGCTGAGCTTGTCGATCAGAAATAGGTTGGCGGTTCGAATCCCTCATATAGGTCTCCTGTGTGAGGAGGGGGTTGGACTAAATGACCTCCAAGGTTCCTTCCAACTCTGTTACTGTTATTTCGAGAGGTCAATATACTATCAGCCCATGAGTGAAGAACCTTTTTTCCCAACAAAAAAACAGGGGTGTCCCATAAGTCTCCATTTCTGGAATTTTGGGAAATTTGAAAGCTGGGGGTATGGAGTGAAAATCTTGCCCAGCCTCTGTAGGGCACCCCTTTCAGTCTCACCCAAAGGCCCCCCCGATTCCACCCACCTTTGCGTTCATATAGAGATCTTCCTGGACATATGACAACTGGGATCAGAAATCCATTGCTAAGTCGAGGCGGTTATTAAGCGAATCCATCGACAACCTCTGGTTGCCATGGCTACGAAGTGCACCACCATCCCAGTCGTTTTAAGTGAATCACAGAGTCCTTAAACGAATCCACTGACTTTGTGTGAAGTTTCCGAAAGATGCCCTAATTAATTCATGAGCCATGAGCCGAACTTCAAAAGAAATACAGTCATTTATTAGGAGCACCATTTCGGCAATATTCGGATGCAGTTAGAACTAATCCCACGTAGATTTACGTTCCCCTATGACCCTGTCTCTCCCCTCCTCTCTGGCCATGTCATAAATCATATTCTCCAATTAACCACTTTGGCTGGCTGTGAAACCTAACACCCTCCTTCTGATTGCGGTCAGGAAGAATGTATGGAATGCACTTCAGTTAGGGAAATCAATCAGCTCTATCTGTTCTCCCTCCCTCCTGCTCATGGCAACTTGAAAGCTTTGCAAGTTGACACTTTGCTTTTGGGAAGGTCGCAAATGGGAGATGACAAATGGCTGCCTAGAGTCCAAATTTTGATCACGTGACCCCCCCAGGGACGCTACGGCCGGTCGTAAATGGGAGGACCATTTGCAAGTCCCTTTTTTCAGCGCTGTTGTAACTTCCAACAGTCACTACATAAATGGTTCCAAGTCAAGGACTATCTGTTTGTTGCTTAGGCCCCCCCGAGCTGTTGAAACGGAGCCCTTTCTGCCTTTAAAGTACAACTGATTTTACCAGGCCTGGATATTCTTCCTTACCCTTAAGACATTTTGATGGGAAAAAAATTAAACCTGTTTAAAATTCTCTCCAGTTCGCAGTTGCATCATCTAAGTGCATCAACAAGGACGAAGGACAATCCTGTAAACAGATTTTATTTACTGATATATCTCCCTCTAACTCACCCCAAATGTCCCCGAAATAAATCATCCTGTTCTCCTTCCAATTCTATTTTTTTAAAATAAAAAACAAAAAACTGTGAAATATATTGGCTTTTAAGCAGAACCACATGCCTCCAACAGAACAAATTACATATTTTCTCTTTGCACAGGCCAGAATTTTCCAGATTAACCCAAGGAGCAAACTTTTAAGCTCTATGGATTTCACTTGTAAGGTCCAGAAAAGGCTTTAGTTTTTTTTTTTAAAAAAAACTTCCCATTTAAAGTCACAGGGCTTCAAATTCGTGCTTTTTTCTATTGGCTGGGCCTGCAAACTCACTGCTCCACGCAAATCCCATCATCCTTCCTAAAGATTTCCAAGCTGGTATCCTTTCAGACTCCTTCAGATTGCTAATGCCAGGCGCGCTGAAGCTCATCGTGTGATTTTTGACCCGCTCAAAAGGAAAAAGAAAAAAGAACTCTTCGCATGCTCTATGGTAACCTCTCGACACCCTGCCACTTCCTTGCAGAGTCCTGGGGCATCACAACTGGTGTAACTATACCAGTAAGGTGTAACTATAACTCTGAGAGCAGGCTCTATCCACTGAGTAACCAGGGGGAAAAACCGTTAGCTCGTTAAAAATGCTAAAAAAAATTTCTTTTTTAAAAATAATAATAATAATAATTTTGGAGATAAATAATCCAGGAGGAATTGAAAAAGAGGGAACCCCTTCCTTTCCATCTTTTCCTTTCTCATCACATCTCTACTCCTTATACCAGTTCCATGGCTTTTAACCCCTTAATCCTCAAATTCCTGCCGGGATAAAACTGCATTACAGTTTTTCTCTTTTCAACGATTCGGAGAAGAAATCAAAACGCATTGTCCCATCGGAAGCATCCTGATTACTGCCCACCAAATTGCCACTCGCGTCGATGGCAGCTAAGAAGCCACCTCAAACCCACCCACCCCAAAAAATAACCTAGGCATAAAGCAATGGGAGACGAGGCCGGAGAGGATATAGCTTAAAAGGAGCCACAAATACGGGAGCCATCCGAGAGAATCAAGTCGCTAGTCCCTAAGGCGTGTGAAACACCCTTCTCGATCCCATCAGCGTTTTTTCCCTAGCATTTCAATTCCCTTTTGCCCCTCCATAAACACACACACACTCACTCACACACACACACACACACACACACACACACACACACAAAGGTACATTTTATTTGTTGGTTTTTATAGTTCCCAGAAAGAGCAGAGAAAATAGAGAGAGTATAATTGGCTCAAAGTCACCCAGAGATTTTCTCTGACAGTGGGGAGGATTGACTGTGATCTCCCAGCTGGAGTTCCACTCTGGAATCCAGATCTCAGCTAATTAATTATTATCTCGGAGGGATAACTGTTTCCAAAAAGAACACGAAGTGCAAGATCTGGTTTTTTTTTTTTCCCTTTCGCCCTTCTGCTTTGCACTTTCCCATCTGTGAAATGGGCGCAAAAGCGATTTGCCTTTTAGGATTGGCACAGGGCTGAGGATGACGACGATGAAAATGACGATGATGGGGGAGCTTGCAATTCTTCCCCACCCCCCAGTTTCTGAACCCTAAGAGTATTTCCTCTCACACACACACACCCCACAGGAGTTCTGCAGACACAGCCAGCAACCAACATTTGCACTGTAGCTATACAAGGCTATACAATTTGCATTGTGGCTATACTATGCAAAGACAAGCTCCACCAAAGGGGATTTTCCAATTTGGAGATTAGAAGAAAAGGGGGGGGGGAAAGAGAGAGAGAGAAGTCATCCCAAGCTGTTTTTTTTTTTTAAAAAAAAAAACCATCTCCCCAAATCTGGCACCTTCCCCATCCATCCCACACCAGAGAGGGAAATGCACTCTGTACATTCTCTACAGCACTGTGACACATTTCAGAAATAAGCTTGATATTCAGATGGGAGAATCAGGCTATCGGTGGGCAGGCGTTGGGTTGGGGCTTGGATAGTAGGTAGGAAAAAAAGGGGATCTTTGTAGCGGGTGGGGGGTGTGAGAGAGAGAGAAACTGAGACTTAGCTTAGGAGCTGAAAAGCTGTGCCTCCTCTGCAAACTTCGCCCCCCAAAAATTGGGGAGAGGGGTTTGGTAAGGCTACTATTTTGGAATGGGTAAGGGGAGATTCTGCCTTTTTTTAGGATTAAGAGCAATCCAGGGGAAACATTGGGTGTAAAATCATCTTCCCTTTGTCACTAGCTAGAGAAGGAAAGGACAGGAAAAAGGGAAGGGAAGGGAAGGGAAGGGAAGGGAAGGGAAGGGAAGGGAAGGGAAGGAAAGGAAAGGAAAGGAAAGGAAAGGAAAGGAAAGGAAAGGAAAGGAAAGGAAAGGAAAGGATGGATGAAGAGGAGAGGAAAGGAAAGGAATAGGAGGGGTGAAAGAGGAAAAAGGGGAGGGAAGGGGAAGGGAAGGGAAGAAGAAGGGAGGGAGGAGGAAAAGAAGAAGGAAAAAGAGAGGAAGGAAAGGGACAGAAAGGAAAGGGAAGGGGAAAGGAAAAGGAAAAGGAAGGAAAGAATGGAAATGGAGGAAGAAGGGAGGAAAGGAAGAAGGAAAAACAGAAAGAATGGGGAAAAGGAAGGGAAAGGAAAGGAAAGGAAAGGAAAGGAAAGGAAAGGAAAGGAAAGGAATAGAAGGGGTGAAAGAGGAAAAGGGGAGGGAAGGGGAAAGGAAGAAGAAGGAAGGGAGGGAGGAGAAAAGAAAGAAGGAAAAAGAGAGGAAGGAAGGACAGAAAGGCAAGGGAAGGGGAAAGGAAAGGAAAGAATGGAAATGGAGGAAGAAGGGAGGAAAGGAAGAAGGAAAAAGAGAAAGAATGGGAAAAAGGAAGGGAAGGGGAAGGAAAGGAATGGAAAGGATGGAAATGGAGGAAGAAGGGAGGAAAGGAAGAAGGAAAAAGAGAAAGAATGAGAAAAAGGAAGGGAAGGGGAAGGGGAGGAAAGGGGAGGGGAGGGGAAAGGAAAGGAAAGGAAAAGGAAAGGAAAGGAAAGAAAGAATGGAAATGGAGGCAGAAGGGAGGAAAGGAAAAAGGAAAAAGAGGAAGAATGGGAAAAAGGAAGGGAAGGGAAAGGAAAGACTCCCCTTGCTGCCCACCAGAAAGAGAGCCCAACCGTGCCAATCTCCCCTCCCCTTCAAGCCCCCTCCCCCCAAAAAAAACTAAGCCAGTTGCTCACCCTTCTCCATGCCAACCGGAGCCCAACGGCCTCACCCTCCGGTCCTTCACCTCTCGGCCATCTCTCTCTCTCTCCCTCTCTCTCTCCCTCTCTCCCTCCCTCTCTCCCCCCCCGAAAGACCCCCCTCCGGCGCCTGCTGCTTAACGGGCGAGGGCTCCGCGGCGTTCGCCCTTCGCTTAGCAAGGCGGACGGGCAGCGCGCTGTGTGTGTGCGTGCCTGCGCTTGTGTGTCCGTGTGGGTGAGTGTGTGTTTTAACAAGATTGTGTATTACAGCTCCGGGAGGGAGAAGAGAAGTCCTGCGGAAGTCAAGAGACCGCATCTCTCTCTCTCTCACTCTCCCCCAACCCAACCCCCCCACCCCGTTTTCTTGCACTTGGGTCTTACACACACGCATACACACACGTGTGCACGCGCATAGCGCACACCCAGACCCACATGTCCATCACACACACACACACACACACTGGCGGAATCGTTGATTTGATTTTATTGCACATTCCTAGGTTTCCCCCCCCCTCTCCCCTCCCTGCGCGCCCCCCACCCCACCCCCGCAAGGATTTTGATATCTCCGTTCGGATCAAAAGGAGCATCGCCTCCGGGTGGAAGCCAGCTTCCTCACTGCACAGCCCGGTCTGCCCTGTGTCCCCCACCCCTCCATCCCCCGCCGGCCCCCTCCCCAAACGCCACTTTACACCCCCCTTTTTTTTTAAGTTGCTTGCAGCCTCCCTTGCAGCCCGCCCCAACAAGAATCCCCCCAAAACCCCGGACACTCAAGAGGGGCAAAAAAAAAAAATACTTTTCATCCCCTGCCCCCCCCATCACCCCTGAATTTGGACCCTCTCTTTTTTTCCCCCTCCCTTCTCCTCTGCTCTCCTGTCGCGCCACCCCTTTCCCCAAGCCCCCTCCCCAAAATCAAGGCAGGTGCATGCCGGCTACACCTGCCGCGGGGGTGGGGGGGAGGGAGGGAAAAGGCGGCGGGGCTCTCGCTTACCTGGGAAGGTAAGAGATACTCCCCCTTTCCTCCCTGCCTGTTCACCCCCCGCCCCCCACACACACACACCTTTGCTCAACCCAGGCGCCGCATTGACACTGCAGATGGTGTCTCGGGTGTGGGTGCGCTCGCGTGTGTGTATGTGTGTAGTCAGAGTGCACACTGCGTGTGTGTGTGTATCCACACACACAAGCACAATGTAAAAGGCTTGTGTGTGTGAGTGTATAGATTGTGTGTGTGTGTTTGACACACGCGTGCACAGAGAGCGGGGGGGGGAGAGACGGAGTGTGGCAAGCCCCTGCACTCCGTCTCCTTCGCTCTCTGTGCACGCGTGTGTCAAACACACACACACACACAAACACACACACACACACACACACACACACACGCATTTATATATACACACACAAATGAATTAAATGAATTTTTCTTGCAGGCGGCCAAACACCACCACCCCAGAGATATTTTTTTTCTTTTTTAAAAAAATCATTCAGATGCTTTTTCTTTCTTTCTTTCTTTTTTTACCTTTGCTCCTGCAGCCGGATCCGTCAAGCTCGCTCGCAAGGAAGGTCCTGCTTTTTTTTTTTGGCAAGGAAAAGCGCCGCTTTTACGATCCCCTTCGCGGAGGCTGTTCGCAACACCTTTGGCAGGAAACCGCCAGCAGGTGACGGCCAGAGCCCGGTTGGCAGAAAGAGACGAGCCCCCCACACACACACACCGTCGCCCCCTACCCACAAAAAAATAAAGATAGCAAAAAAAAAGAAAAGAAAGAAAAAAGGGGGTGTGTGGAGGAAAAAAAGAGGTAGAGCCAGGAATCCTCGCCCGGAGACCGATCCGATCCGATCCGATCCTTCCTTCTTTCCTTCTTTTCTTCCTTCCTTCCTTCCTTCCCGATCGCTCGCTCGCTCGCTCAGCCCGGCCAGCCGGACGCTGGGGCTCGATCCGGCGGCGGCACGGCGCTGCTGCCCCCACGGCGACACACTCTCTCTCTCTCTCACTTGCCCATCTCCGCCGGGCTCGCTGCTACTCCTTCTCCTCCTCCTCCTCCTCCTCCTGCTTGCTTCGCCCGGGAAGGGAAGCCCCACTGCAGCGATCTACCGCCTGGCCAAACGGCTTTCAAGCGGCCGATCTCTCGCCCAGGCTAGCCATGGAGGGGGGGGGGGTGTGAGACCCCCACCCCGGCCCCACCCCGGCAAGTCCAGAAATCGGGGGTGGGGGGTGTTGCAACCGCTGCAAACCCCGCTGCAAAAATTAAAAATATAATAATAATAATGCAAGCAGCAAGCAAAACGCGATGGAGTTTTTTTCTCTCTCTCTCCTCTTTTTTTTTTCCTTCTCTCTCTCTCTCTCTCTCTCTTTTGCGCTTATGGGGAAGCAGGAAATATCCTTGGCAACCGGGGCGGGAAAAAGGGGGGAGAGAGAGAGAGAGAGAGAGAGAGAGACGGGCTGCTGGATTTCTTGCTGGCTTGCTTGGCGACCCGGAGCTCAAGGGGAGCTGGGTTGGGGTCGCTGCGGCTGATGCTGGAGCTTTGGCCGCCGGGGATGGCGGGCGCCTGGCCGATGCATGCCTTCCTCCTCCTCCTCCTCTTCCTCTTCTTCCTCCTCCTCCTCTTCCTCCTCTTCTTCCTCCTCCTCCTCCTCTTCCTCCTCTTCTTCTTCCTCCTCCTCCTCCTCTTCCTCTTCTTCCTCCTCCTCCTCTTCCTCCTCTTCTTCTACCTCCTCCTCCTCCTCTTCCTCGCGCTTGGACCTCCCTTAAGTCATGGGGCTCCCTTGCGTGGAAATGTCAAACAGGTCCTTAGGATAGGATGAGGCTGGTCGGGGCAACTCCCGTCTTGCGCAGCATCATCGCTGGACCACCAACCCTTCCTTGCCTTAAGGGTGCCCGACGCTCTCTCAAACCCACGGAAAGTTTGCCGGCATCCGAAACAGCGGCGAGGAAAGAGCCCTTGCCCCGCCGCAGCTTTTCCTCCTGCTGCTGCTGCTACTGCTGCCTGCCTGGCTGGCTGGCTGGCTCCGATCGTCAGCCGGTTTTCTCCAACCTGATTGGGCTAATTGCGAAATCGCCGCGCCGCCGAACGTGGTGGGGAGGAGGGACGTCGAGGGGGGGTGTGGGGAGGGAGGGAGTGGGGGGGGAGAGAGAGAGAGAGAGAGGGAGGGGGATGGAGGGAAGGGCAGCTGCTGTCACACAAACATACACACACACACACCTCTCTATCTTCTGCTCGTGGGAATCTCTTGTGCTGGGAGACTTCTATGGGGCAGGCAAGACGGGCAAAGCTGGAGTTGGCCAGGGTGATTTTTTTTAATGGTATTTTTATTGTTAAAGAATAACAGAAAAAAAAAACCAATACAAAAATCAATAATAAAGAAAGAAAATTTCCCCCCCCCCCAACGTGCTATACAAATGGAAAGGAAGTTTTAGGAAATTATAGTCTTCAATTCTTCCAAAAATCTCTTTGATAGGGTACTGGCGCCGATTCATCCAATCTCCCAAGTGCAAAGTCCACAAATGGTTGCCAGGGTGATTTTTTTTAAAAAAAAAAATTATTGATATTAATATGGATTACTGATATTAATAAAGAGGGATGCGGTGGCTCAGGGGCTAAGACGCTGAGCTTGTCGACCCAAAGGTCGGCAGTTTCAGCGGTTCGAATCCCTAGCGCCGCGTAAACGGGGTGAGCTCCCGTGACTTGTCCCAGCTTCTGCCAACCTAGCAGTTCGAAAGCATGTAAAAAATGCAAGTAGAAAAAATAGGGACCCCCTCTGGTGGGAAGGGAACAGCATTCCATGCGCCTTTGGCGTTGAGTCATGCCGGGCACATGACCACGGAGACGTCTTCGGACAGCGCTGGCTCGTCGGCTTTGAAACAGAGATGAGCACCGCCCCCTAGAGTCGGGAACGACTAGCACAGATGTGCAAGGGGAACCTTTACCTTTACCTTTACTGATATTAATATGGATCAATAATATTATTTATTAGATTTATATCTTGCCTTTCTTGCTTTGTAAGTAACTCCAAAGGGGTGAACATAGATAGTGCTCCTTCCTCCTCCTCTTTGGCCCACAACAATTCTGGGGTGGTGGGTTGGGGCGGTGAGAGAAGGGGACAAAGTCAAAGTCAAAGTCACTCAAATGGATTGCATGCCTAAACCTGGACTAGAACTCACAACGCACTGAAAAAAAATGACTTTTATGATTTTCATGCCAAAGGCAGGACTAGAACTCACAGTCTCCTAGTGATTGGCTCAAAGTTCCCCCAGCCGGTTTTCATGCCTAATGTGTGACTAGAACTCACCATCTCCCTGTGATTGGCCCAGTCTCCCAGTTGGCTTTCATGCCTAAACTGGAACTGGAACTCACCATCTTCTGGGTGTTTGGCCTAAAGTCACTCAGCTGCCTTTCATGCCTAAGGCAAAACTAGAATTCACAGTCTCCTGGTGATTGGCTCAAAGTTCCCCCACAGCCAGGTTTCATGCCTAAGGTGGGACTAGAATTCACCATCTCCTGGTTTCTAGGCCAGCAGCTTAACTACTAGGCCAAATTGGCTCTCATTACATCTTATCTCAGGTTAAACCACAGACAGGTGAATCTATTTGGGGTGACTTGGGGTGGCTTTCTGAAATTGGCCCAGGAGGTGGCGCCTATTCTTGGGCCAATATGGAGTTGCGATAGCTTTCTGGTCACTTCCTTTGTGGTTGATCTGCCTTCTTGGAAATCCTTAAGTGTTTTGATCTAGGCTTCCTTAAGAAAGTATACAGCACGATCTTCGTCCTGGCAAACCTCTTTTATTCATACGGCTGTGAATTATTGTCATTCCCAGTCCGAAAGGCTTCTCAAACAGTCTTTCAGGGAGTGTTTACAAACACCCACCTTATCTCCCTTGGAACTCTTCCAAAGAGCTAATTGCCAGGCTCAGGACAAGGCCAAACTTAGCACAGAGTCACAAACAGAACTTTTCCAAAGCTTTAACTGACCAGATGAACTAATTGCTTCCTGCAAAGGCTCCCGTCCCGTTCACTCCTCTTTTATGTCTTATGGGAGGGGCCAATCATCTCCAAGCCTTACTCCCAAGTCGACCCTGTTTTCTTAATTGTTCTTGTCTTTTGGCAGCTCTACGTATGCGCACACTGGGAACAGGCTCACGCTGTTCTTCTGCCTTGCTGATGTCAGACTCCAGAGACTCCGGAGGCAGCAAAGAACTACCAGATGGCTTTGGCCCCCTCTCTGCCTCCGACTCAGAGCCATCGTCTGAGCCTTCCCCAGACTCCAGGACTGGCCCACGTTCCTCCCCAACCTCCTCACTGTCCGAATCTGCTGCCAGCTCTGCTGGCCACTGGCAGGCCACAACACTAAGACCCAGAATCTCCTGGTGGCCTCCCTACCTCCCTTTTTAAAATCATGACAACTTAACTTTGGCTAAGCTGGTTAGTCCACCGGTCTGATTCATTCAATAAATTGAGACTGGGGGGTGGGTATTTTGGAAACCAGCCAGGGAGTTAATTTCATAAGTAGGAGAAGAGGAATGTGTGGATGCACCTTCACGCAACACATTGCATCCAAAACTGAGGTGAAGAAAGCAACAGCTTTGCAATTACAGACAGTCTTCCACTTACAACCATTCGTTTAGTGACTGTTTGGAGTTACGACAGCACTGGAAAAACTGACTTATGACACTTTTTCACACGTACGTTCGTTGCTGCATCCCCCATGGTCAAAATTCGGATTCTTGGCAACTGATTCGCATTTATAACGGTTTCTGACCAACAAAGTCAACGGGGAAATCCAGATTCACTTAACAACGGAGCCACTAACAACGGCAATGGTTCACTTAACAACCGTGGCCAAAAAAAAAAGGTGGTAAAATGGGGTGAAATTCACTTAACAACTGTCTCACTGTGCAACATAAATTCGGGGCTCAGTCATGGTCATAAGTTGAGGACCACCTGCACTTTGGATGCCTGAGAAGTTCAACCCTCCTTAAAATAAAAATTTCGAGAGTCGTCATTTGGGTGTTGGCGTGCTCGCGCCTGCGACTTTACTGGATAAATAGCAACGAAGGAGGAGAAAATGACACGGGTGTCAAACCAAGCTAAAATGAGGATTTTGAAGGAATATCTTTGCCCTTTCAAATCCTGGCCTCTCCAGACACTTAATTTCAGGACAAAATTCATTCTTATTTTTTAATTTGATTTGTTTAAAACAGCATTTCTCACTCTTGGCAACTTGAAGATGCGTGGACTTCAGCTCCCAGAATTCCCCAGCCAGCATGTGCAAGTGGCAAGAAAGGCCATAAAATGGGGCAGAACTCACTGAACAAATGTTTCACTTAACAACGTCAGTTTTGGGCTCCATTGTGGTCATAACACAAGGACTGCCTGTATTTTGTCTCTTTTTTTTAAAAAAAAAATTGCTATTCAGCTTTACCTTCTGGGGAAGGAGAACTCAAAAATATAATTTGGATAATTTGGATCTCCTGGCCTTTTCAGTGCCAAATGCTAGTGATTCCTCTTTTTTTTAGATGGCCCAAATATCTCAGATTTCATTTGCTTGGAAGGGTTGCTCTGGGAAAAGAGATACGATGCTGGGGATTCCAAGTCCTTGGCTGGCTGAGATGAAGCGTCCATTGACTCAAGCTTGACCTTGAAAATGGACATCTAGAAGGACAGCAAGAGATGAAACGTGGGAATGTATATCTATCTACCTACCTACCTATCTATCTATCTATCTATCAATCAATCAATCATTTATCTATATCTATCTATCTATCTATCTATCTATCTATCTATCTATCTATCAATCAATCAATCATTTATCTATATCTATCTATCTATCTATCTATCTATCAATCAATCAATCATTTATCTATATCTATCTATCTATCATCTATCTATCTAAATATATCTATCTATCCATCCATCTATATCTATCTATCTATCATCTATCTATCATCTATATCATCTATTTTATCTATCTTATCTATCTATCTATCTATCTATCTATCAGCTATCATCATTTTTTAATTCGTGATTTTATAAATTGGGTGTTTTAATCTGTGTTTCAGCCAAAATATTTAATAATTTTAAGGGATTTTTAATATTTGTATTATCTGTATTTTATCTTGGCTGTTCACCACCCTGAGTCCTTCGGGAGTAGGGCGGTATAGAAATTTGATTAAATAAATAAAAAATAAAAATCTATCTATCTATCTATCTATCTATCTATCTATCTATCTATCATCTAACTATATCTATCTATCCATCCATCCATCTATATCTATCTATCTATCTATCTATCTATCTATCTATCTATCATCTATCTATCTATCTATCTATCTATCTATCTATCATCTATCTAACTATATCTATCCATCCATCTATATCTATCTATCTATCTATCTATCTATCTATCTATCTATCTATCTATTTATCTATCTATCTATCATCTATCTATGTATCTATCTATCTATCCATCCATTCATCATCCATCTATATATATATATCTATAGCGATGAGGCTGAGGAAGAACATGGGCCAGTCCTGGAGGCTGGGGAAGGCCCAGACGAGGGCTCTGCATCAGAGGCAGAGATGGGGCCAGGGCCATCGGGGAGTGATGTGCAGACTTTGGAGCCTCCAGAGGCTGATAGTAGAGAGGCAGAGGAACAGGAGGAGCCTGTTCCTAGTGCACGCATGGGCAGAGCTGCCAGAAGGCAGGAGCAGCTAAAGCAAAAAGGACAACTCGGGAGTAAGGCCAGGAGATGATTGGTCCCTCCCATAAGGCTTAAAAGACCAGCAATGGCTCTTGGCCTCTTTGCCGGAAAACAACGTTGAGAGATTTGCTTCGTGTTTGGATGTATTTCTTTCTTGTCAGCGTCTTCTGTTCCTGAACTGTTGCCAAGAAAAGCCTTTGGCAGTTTGCCTAATTATTCCAAGGTCAGAGATAAACTAAAGACTGGTGTTTTGAGGACTTTGCTTTCATTTCATTTCGAATACACTGAGAATGAGTTAATTCTCAACCGTTCTAATAAAGTCTGTTTGTTTTCGAACTGTTTGCGTTTAATACTAACTGCTTGGGCCTGGGTCACAACAATGGCAGGGACCGGCTGTGCGTGCATTTAAATATTTTTGGAGAGGGCTTATTACCAGGGGGGTACTTATTTTAACGCATGCGCTCAAAAGCCCAATTGGGCTTATTATCAGGGGATGTCTTATTTTTGGGGAAACAGGGTGTTATTATGATGTCCCTTTTTGAAAAAAAAATGCTGATACCTGTTTTAATTCTTTGCAATACACAGAGCATCTTGGACATAAAGGCTGGTTCTGAACATGGCTTGTTCTTATGTGGGAACAGGATTATCATAGCTACAACACAACAGATTACGTTGCCATCTCACTTCCTACACAATGTTTGCCAAGGCAGCCTGGTGAAACGACAGCACGAGAGAGAGAGAGAGAGGGGGGGGGGGGAGGGAGGGAGGGAGGGAAGGAGGGAGAGAGAGAGAGAGAGTTTTTCATATTTTTTTCAACTTTCCACTCTAGTGGGACGTCAGAATGCAAAGGGGATACAAAAGGCTTCAGGACTCTGTCCATCAGCCAGAGAGTCACACATTTGTGAGATGGGCAGCCGTACAAATTCGAAAACTGAACTAACTAAATAAAATAAAGTCCCAACAAATCGGTTTTTCTCAAGCTCAGCAACCTGAACATGCACGGACTTCAACTCCCAGAATTCTTGGAACGACGGCTGAGGAATTCTGGGAGTTGAAGTCCGCCCATCTTAAAGCATTAATGACTGGGGAATTAATTCCAAAATCATTTCCAGGCAGAATCTACAGTATTTCCCAACTCAGTTTATACTGAGTTTATACTCAGTGTTATTCTATATTTTCTGTGTCCAGCCACCTAAGTTTCACCCAAAGGAACTGGTGGAGAATTGAATACGATTAGTTCTCAACTTACGACCGTTCTTTTAATGACCGAAGTTACAACCTGAACTGGAAAAAAAAATCACTTGTGACCGTTTTTCACACTTACGACCATTGCGGCACACCACAAAGTCACATGTTCAAAATTCGGATGCTTGTCAACCTGGATAGTTCAGCAGACTAATGCATTGTAATTTAACTCCAGCTGTCTGCAATTAGTAAGTTCGAATCTCGCCAAGGCTCAAGGTTGACTCAGCCTTCCATCCTTTCAAAGGTAGGTAAATTGAGGACCCAGTTTGTGGGGGCAATAAGCTGACTTTGTATAAATATACAAAAGAATGAAGGCTATTGCTTAACGCACTGTAAGCCACCCTGAGTCTCCGGAGAAGGGCGGCATATAAATCAAATTTTTAAAAAAACTGGCTCGTATTTAGGACGGTTGCAATGCGATGTCACCTGATCCCCTATTATTGCAATCTTCTGACAAGCCAGATCCACTTAGCAACCGTGTTATTAACTGAACACCTGCAGTGATTCAGTTAATGAGTAACGGCGGCAAGCAAGGTTGTAAAATGGGGCAAAACTCAGTTCTGTCTCACTTAGCAACGGGAATTTGGGGCTCTGTTGTGGTCGTAAGCCGAGGACTGCCAGCATAGAAGGAAAAAAATATATATATCCACTCTGTTAATTTATCGCTCTGCATCCGAGCCCATTGGCTCTGAAGCCCCACCAATTATGCTTTCTAAGAAGGACATTTACCCTTTAACTGTTATAGTCAATTTAAATTACAGTTGACCTTTCCAAGTATTCTCCTTGTTTCTTCTTAGAACAATAATATTTGGTCCCTTTAGGTTGTGGAAAATCATCGCATTCACAGGTCACCGTTACAAGACGTGAGCAATCATTGCTACGCAGCTGTGTTTCCCAACCTTGACCACTTGAAGAGGTGTGGACTACGACTCCCAGAATGCCCCAGATGGCTGGGGCATTCTGGGAGTGGAAGCCCACACCTCTTCAAGGGGCCAAGGTTGAAAAAGCCTGCTATATACTATTTCAAACAGAGTTGAAACACAGTTATGCAGGGGTGGGCTTCAAAAATTTTAGCAAGGGGTTCTCTGCCTGATTGCTGGGTGAGCGTGGCCATGGTGGGCGTGGCCTAGTCGGCCTCCTGCACAATGGCGGGTGGGCGGGTGTTTTTGGCCTCCCCAGGCTCTGGAGGCTTTCCTGAAGCCTCCAGGAGGGTGAAAACAGCCTCCCCAGGCTCCAGAGGCCCTCTGGAGGCCGGAAACAGGCCTGTTTCTGGCCTTCCTGAACTTCCTATAGGTTCATTTTTCACCTTCTCTGAGCCTCCATGCCAATGGTAGGTTGCCCTCGGTTCGGAGTAGTAAAACCGGCAGGAGGCTCCGCCCACTGACCCGGATGTCATCATAGGTAATCTGCACATGTGCAGAAGAGTGCGCACGGGCGCGAGCGAAGCGAGCATGTTGGCGCGTGTGATGCAAACCGATAGTAAAGGTAAGAAGAACCCACCCCTGCTCCGTGCATGCTCTGCACTTACCTGCATCCAAAATGGGCCGCATGGGTCTCCTGGGAGGGGTGGGGTGGGCGGGGCCAGCCAGGAGTGGGATTTGGGGGTTCTCTGAACTGCACAGAATCTTAGCTAAAGGTTCTCCCGAACCCCTGCGAATCCCCAGCAGCCCACCCCTGCAGTTATAGATGGACAATATCAGTTATATTAATCATTTATAAACATGGCAGCTCTACAGAAACTCCAGATATAGAGGCACCTTCTTTCACATGTGGTGGACATGCCCTGAAGCAAAAGGATATTGGAGTAAGATAAGGGGATGGTTACAAGAAATAATTGGGGAAGATATTGAATTGACACCGGAAATATTTCTCCTGGGAATAGTAAAGAAGCCATATGGAAAAGAAAAGATTCATTTAATAATACATATAATTACAGCTGCTAGATTGGCCTACGCACAATATTGGATAGAGAAAACCCAGCCACCAGAAGAGTTTATAACTAGGAAAATACTGGAGTGCACAAAGATGACCAAATTAATCCATGAAATAAATGATGATGAGAATGCAGAATACTATACCGTGTGGGGAAGGTGGTATGAGCGGATGAACGATAAAATGAAAGGAAGAGAAAAAGGTGTGTAAAATAAAAGTAAAAAGTAACCTAAATGACACCGGAAATATATTTTGTATATAGTTAAAAACACTGCACATTCGAAATTAATGGAAATGTAAATATATATAAGTTTATAAATTCAATAAAATTTCTTTAAAAAAAAAAAAAAGAGGCAGTCTACCTTGGAATTCCACTCCCTGGGCGGTAAGAATTGAAAAAAATGTGATTCCTTTCCTACCCAGCTAGGTGGCACTAGAGAGCCCACCTTGGCTACTTTTGAAAAACTAAACAAAGTTGGACCTGATTCACAGCCAGCGGTCAGATATGACAGGAATGTGGATGGGAGACCACAAAGAAATCCTCCGAACTGTTGATTGGAAAGTGGAAAAAAATCATCCTGGAAAAATTATTGCCAGGTGATAGGGAATTGAACAATGATTGGGGCCATTTGACCATGATTGAAACCAAGATCGGCGGGAGATAAAACTAAGGTAGGGAAAAATAACAGAATAACAGAGTTGGGAGGGACCTTGGAGGTCTTCTAGTCCAACCCCCTGTTCAAACAGGAGAGATTATATCATTTCAGACCAATGACTCTCCAGTCTCTTCTGGAAAACTTCCAGTGTTGGAACATTCACAACTTCTGGTGGCAAGTCGTTCCGCTGGTTAATTGTTCTTACTGTCAGGAAATTTCTCCTTAGTTCTAGATTGCTTCTCTCCTTGATTAGTTTCCCTCCATTGCTTCTTGTCCTGCCCTCAGGTGCTTTGGAGAAGAGCTTGACTCCCTCTTCTTTGGGGCAGCCCGTGAGATATTGGAAGATTGCTATCATGTCCCTCCTAGTCCTTCTCTTCCTTAGACTAGACACACCCAGTTCCTGCAACTGTTCTTCATATGTTGTGGCCTCCAGTCCCTTAAAATCCTCCTTGTTGCTCTTCTCTGCACCCTTTCTAGAGTCTCAACATCTATTTTATATCATGGCAATCCAAACTGGATGCAATATTCCAAGTGTGGTCTTACCAAGGCATGAAAGGAAAGAAGAGAAGAAGAGGGTTGACTACAATAAAGTAGACGTTTCGGACACTATTATTTTTTATTTTAATTTTTTTATTCATATTTCTATGCCGCCCACTCTCCGAGGACTCTGAGCGGCTTACACCAAAGACAGTCCTCATTTTACCCACCTCGGAAGGATGGAAGGCTGAGTCAACTTTGAGCCGGTGAGATTTGATCCGCTGATCTGCTGAACTAGCAATCAGCTGAAGTAGCTGCAGTACTGCACCCTAACTACTGCGCCACCTCGGCACTATTGGACAGAGGTGGGGAACGATGTCCCCTTTATGACTTGTGGACTTCAACTCCCAGAATTCCTGAGCCAGCATGTCAAAAGGTCACAAAAGGCTGGCTCGGGAATTCTGGGAGTTGAAGTCCACAAGTCATAAAGGGGACATCGTTCCCCACCCCTACTACAAGAACCAGGTCTTGGGAAACATCTACCTCTGCGGTCACCAGCAATAGCAGTAGCCCTTAGACTTATATACCGCTTCACAGTGCTTTTACAGCCCTCTCTAAGCTGTTTACAGAGTCAGCGTAATGCCCCCAACAATCTGGGTCCTCATTTTGCCCACCTTGGAAGGATGGAAGGCTGAGTCAACCTTGAGCCTGGGGAGATTCAAACTGCCAAATTGCAGGCAGCCGGCAGGCAGCAGAAGCAGCCTGCAGTACTGCATTCTAACCACTGTGCCACCATGGCGCTAAAGCTTGACACCAACTTGATGGCACAAAGTCCATCAGCATGAAGATAAAGTAAATCAAAATAGAGCTGGAAGGGAGCTTGGAGGTCTTCTTGTCCAGCCCCGTCCTCAAGCAGGAGACCCTGGTGTCAGACTGCAGTGCTATCTCAAAATTAAATGAATTTCCAAACTGCCAATCTTTAAGGAAATCTTTCTTTAATTGAGCTCAGCCACCGGATCATGACTCCGCGCGGACAAGACTGACCTTTTGCCTCCCAATCCCTCCCTTTCCGATCCCCAAATCTCTGCTTCTCATTGGCTGTCTTCCAAGTCATTCTTCAGACTTCTTTTCCTTGTCATTTCCCAGGAATGTGCCCCTCCCCTCATTTCCACGACAACCGGGCTTCAAAGGGATTTAGCAGGCAAAACTTTCAGAGTTTATCTTTCGCTCTCCTCTGCTCTCTCTATGCCAGCGTTGAAACGCTGACACCTGGCCTATACCATTTCAGACAGGTGACTGTCCAGAATCTTCTTTAAAACCTCCAGCGAAGGCAAGCAATTCCATTGGTTGATTGTTCTCACCGTCAGGAAATTCCTCCTTAGTTCCAGATTGCTTCTCTCCTTGAACAGTTTCCATCCGTTGTCTCTTGTCCTGCCTTCAGGCGCTTTTGACAAATACGTTGACCAAGGAGAAGAGGATGGACAGCAGCTAAGTGGATGGACTTCATTAAAGCAGTTATGAGTTCACCCTTGCAAGGATTCTGGACGAAATCTATGACGGCCCCTAATCAAGTCATCAATCCATCCGTCTAATAATAACGATTAATTCTGCCATGCTGGAATTGTAGAGAGGGGGCTAGTTTTTAATTATTTGGAAATAAACTCTTAGGCAGGCCGTGGTTTTTTGTTTGTTTTTGTTTTTTTTGACATGACTGCTTTCTGCCAATCATACACACTTTTACTGCTTTCTCGAAAAACCGCTCCGGCCTACGCATGTCATTATTATTCCATTACTGTTTCTATGCCCAGCGAGAGAAAAAAAATCACAGCTCGTATTTTGCAAGAGTTTTTATACATGCAGAACGCAGCCTGAGGTGCAAAGTCGCTCCATAAAAGAGGCCATCCTTGTCGCCTGAGTAGTTACGTGGGGACGGTGGTCTTAGAAAACATAAATAAATAAAGTGTTGGCTTGTGCCAATGAGGGTGGGTGAGCCAGGAGAGTGCAGAAGGGAGTAGCCTAGTCTGGTTGCGGTAAAACCAGACCGGTGAAAGCATTTTTAATCTGATATCTTCCAGATCGGTTGGGTTGTCCAAATGGAAAAGAGAGACTTTGAGAAAGAACGCAGTGACAATTTCATTGTCACTAGTAGAATGCTGAGCCAAAATTTGTCTTGTGACTTCACAAACCTTTTCTTCCTCTTCCAAAAAAATGACTTCTGTTTATTTTCAGGGGAATTGAGAACAGGTTTTGAACCTTTCTTGTCTTCCTTGCTTCCTCCCTCCCTCTTTCTTTCCCTTCCCTCTCTCTTTCCCTCCCTCTCGCCCTTCCTTCCTTCCTCTCACCCTTCCTTCCTTCCTTCTTCCCTTCCCTGTTTCCTTCCTTCCTTCCTTCTTTTTCCTTCCTTCCTTCTTCCTTCCATGTTTCCTTCCTTCCTTCTTTTTCCTTCCTTCCTTCTTCTCTCCCTCTCGCCCTTTCTTCTTTCCTCTCACCCTTCCTTCCTTCTTCCCTTCCCTGTTTCCTTCCTTCCTTCTTTTTCTTTCCTTCCTTCTTCCCTCCCTCTCACCCTTCCTTCCTTCTTCCCTTCTTCCCTTCCTCCCTCCGTCCCTTCCCTGTTTCCTTCCTTCCTTCTTTTTCCTTCCTTCTTTTTCTTCCCTCCCTCCCTCCTTCTTTCCTTCCTTTCTTCCTCCTTCCCTCCCTTCCCTGTTTGTTTCATTCCTTCCTTTTCCTTCCTTCCTTCTTCCCTCCCTCCTCCTTCCCTTCCTTCCTTCCCTTTTTCTTCCCTTCCCCTTTTCCTTTCCCCCTCCCTCTCTCCTTCCCTCCCTGCAAAACCCATCTAGAGATTCACATTCTTCTCAGGACATTTTGGGGAAGGAAACTCCACGTTCCCTCTTTTCCAAAGTCCTATTTCTGAGGCCTCTTTTCAGCATCATTCGTGATCCAAAACACCCACCATTCTGTCCCAAGCAGGCCAAATATCTCCCCTTTGCCTCTTATTCTTGAACAAACCAGAGCTGAGGATCAGGTTAACTTAAATCCCTTCCTTTCAGCCTTTCAGCCTTTCAGCAATTCAAGCTGACTCAGCATGGCCAACTCAACATGGCCAACTCAACATGGCCAACTCACTATGGCCAACTCACCATGAGGACCAGGTCCATGTTAGTGGGGGCAGAAGGTGGTGGATGGAGGATTCAGCCCCTGTTGTGTTTGCAACCGAGCGTTTATGCCTGTGTATTTCTTTTGTCGCAAACAAAACAAAAATTATATTTTCCTGGAGGCAAGTATTATCTCTCCCCTTGGACGAGGGTCCTTGTCCTCTAATGACTGAGAGAGCTGGGAGATGGATGGCAGCTTCAAAGCTCCTTCTTTTTTTTTTTTTTAATATTGTGATTTGATTTTCAAAGGTGGCGTATAAAATGCGCTGATTATTCTTTTATCTCCTGCCTCTTGCACGCGGCCATTTGTTTTCATTCACAGAAATGAATGCCAGGTGGGGGAAAAAAGCAGAGCAGTAATAAACACTCAGCAGACTGACAAGGCAAAAAAAAAAAAAAGACAGGCGAAACTCAGAAATACAATGAATGGAGTGATTCACCTTCCCAGGCAGCTGCTGTACAGAAAAAGGCAAGTTATTCAATGTCTGCTCTCTATGCCTTGCAGAAGGGAGCTCGGCCAGTTGATAGCTGCCACCCACCCGGCCCAGCCTGGCAAACATTCAGTGAGAAAAGGCAATCTGGGTCCAATGTGGGTGAGTCTATGACAATTTGTCATGGCCAACTCATCATGGCCAACTCACTACGACCAATTTACCAAGGCCAACTCACCATGACCAACTCACCAAGGTCATCTCATCATGGCCGTCTCATCATGACCAACTCACCAAGGCCATCTCATCATGGCCAACTCAGCATGACCAACTCACCAAGACCATCTCATCATGGCCAACTCAGCATGACCAACTCACCATGGCCAACTCACCATGACCAACTCACCATGGCCATCTCATCATGACAATCTCACCAAGGTCATCTCATCATGGCCATCTCATCATGACCAACTCACCAAGGCCATCTCATCATGGCTAACTCAGCATGACCAACTCACCAAGGCCATCTCATCATGGCCAACTCAGCATGACCAACTCACCATGGCCAACTCACCATGACCAACTCACCATGGCCATCTCATCATGACCAACTCACCAAGGTCATCTCATCATGGCCATCTCATCATGACCAACTCACCATGGCCAACTCACCATGACCAACTCATCATGGCCAACTCACCAAGGTCATCTCATCATGGCCATCTCATCATGACCAACTCACCATGACCAACTCACCAAGGTCATCTCATCATGGCCATCTCATCATGACCAACTCACCAAGGCCATCTCATCATGGCCAACTCAGCATGACCAACTCACCATGGCCATCTCATCATGACCAACTCACCAAGCCCATCTCATCATGGCCAACTCACTATAGCCAACTCATCACGGCCAACTCATCATGGCCAACTCATCATGGCCAACTCATCGTGGCCAACTCTCCATAGCAAAATTGCCATGGCCAACTCACCGCAGCCAACTCACAGTGGCCAAATTGCTGCCAGCCAATTCACAGTTGTACAATTACAATCATAAATAAATTGTATTTATTTATTACTACATTTATAACATACTGAGCCAGGACAGTTTACCCACACTAAAAGTGGTTTGCCATTGTTGTTGTTTTTTCTGAACTTCCCAATTTAATCTTTCTCTCTGGGATTTCTTGGTGGGCTCCCATCCCCATGTTAACCAGAGAAGTAATCCTAAAAAGGTTAGCCAGGGACCACAACCTAGACAGAACCGGTGCACATAGTTGATCATACATGCCAGTTTTTCAGAAGCCAAGCTGGGAAGTGTGAAGATATTTCTTCCCACGCTATCTTATCTTTGCCTTTTCTTGCCAAGAAAATCATAAGCTGCAATCCCACGCTACTTGCATTCTATAAGACTCCTACTGAGATTTTATAAAGCATTCCTGGAATTGAAATTATGGTGTTTCTCAGTGAATATATATATATATATATATATATATATATATATATATATATATATATATATATATATATATATAGAGAGAGAGAGAGAGAGAGAGAGAGAGAGAGAGAGAGAGAGAGAGAGAGAGAGAGAGAGAGAGACAGAGAGAGAGACAGAGAGAGAGACAGAGAGAGAGAGAGACAGAGAGAGAGAGAGACAGAGAGAGAGACAGAGAGAGAGAGAGAGAGACAGAGAGAGAGAGAGAGAGAGAGAAGAAGAAGAAGAAGAAGAAGAAGAAGAAGAAGAAGAAGAAGAAGAAGAAGAAGAAGAAGAAGAAGAAGAAGATGATTAGAGAGAGAGAGAGAGAGATAGGCCTGAGTGAGGCATTCAGACTAGGTCTTTTCAATCTAATTAGGACACAGGTTCTGTGTCAAGTTTCGAGGTTGTCTCGAATAAAATGCATTTCAAACAAAATCTTTGAAGAAAAAACTCCTATTTATTGAGCACGACATCCTAACCTGACTCCAAACGAAGCCAACACTGATTTCCAGCCCCAAAACCCTCCCTTTCCGTTCCCCACTCCCCTGCACTCATTGGCCATCTTCCAAGTCATTCTACCCCTAATCTACTCCAGCTCAAAGGAATTCCCCCCTCCCATCTCATCTCCTCGGAAACATTATCTCCAGGGAAAATAAGTAGGTGAAAAGTCAAACGTCCCTTTCCAGATGCCTCCGCTTTTCCTTCTTATGTCAGCACTAGAGGAAATGCAGGTTGAAGTGCTGACATCATGTTTGTTTTGCTTTCATTTACTATATGTCATTATTTAATTATACACCAATCATAAGCCAGTTCGATCTAGTGGTTAAGAAGTTGGTTTAGAAACCAGGAGACAGTGAGTTCTAGCCCCACCTTTAGCATGAAAGCCGGCTGAGTGACTTTGGGCCATTCACCAGGAGACGGTGAGTTCTAGTCCCACGTTCGGCATAAAGTAGGTTTGTAACAGTGGTGAAATCTGAACCGTTTTATTACCGGTTCGCTAGTAATCTTCGTGCCGAATAGGTTGTAAAAAAAATGCTTTTAAAAGTTAAAAAAAAAAAGGCTCTGACGATCAGGCAGCTCAACTTTTTTTTACCTTTTAAAAGCATTTTTTTAAAAGAAGCGACAAGAAGCGATTGGGTGGGCATGGGTGGGCGGGGGCAGGGATTTTTGCTACCGGTTCTCCGAACCACCCGCCACTATCGCTACCGGATCGGGCAATCTGGTCCGAACCAGGAGCATTTCACCCCTGGTTTGTGACTTTGGGGCTATCCCCCTCTCTCTCTCTCAGCCCAACCCACCTCACAGAAAGAGGAAGAGGAAGGAGGATTAGATATGTTCACTGCCTTAAGTTACTTATAAAGTATAATAATGGCAGGATAAGAATCCTATTAGATTTTGATCCTGGCTTTATTACTTTCTATGTAATGGATTCATTGGGGCTGAATTAGAAGACGTAGTGGGATTTAAGTAATTTAACAACCGGTTCTCTGCCCTAATGATTTCTTCCAACAACCAGTTTGCCAAACTGCTCAGAAAGTTAACAACCGGTTCTCCCGAAGTGGTGCGAACCGGCTGAATCCCATCACTGCCCTTCCAACACCATCAATCTACGATTCAATGATTCTAAGTGGCTTTTGGGGATACGGAAGTGAGAAGTGGGTGGGGGGAAATGCTTGGAGGTTGACTCTAACATTCATTCAGATGCCGCTGTTTGCTTGAGACTTCTCCTCTGATGAAGCGCATGACGGACGCACCCCCCTGGTGTATATGTTACTGTCAATGTGTGAAATTAGGCATTTTATAGAGAATGCCTGGGAAATTTATAGAATGCCAAAACTTGGGTGTCAATGTATGAAATGCTTAATATTTCATAGATTTCCTAGGCATTCTATGCAATGTGAAAAGAACAAACCAGCAAAGAATGGAATGGAATGGAATGGAATGGAATGGAAGAGGAGAGGAGAGGAGAGGAGAGGAGAGAAGAGAAGAGAAGAGAAGAGAAGAGAAGAGAAGAGAAGAGAAGAGAAGAGAAGAGAAGAGAAGAGAAGAGAAGAGAAGAGAATAGAATAGAATAGAATAGAATAGAATAGAATAGAATAAGGAATTTATCTCCAGTATAATTTACTGGTTTACCGGTTTTAATTTGAAATTGGTTTTAATTGGGTTGTTTTAAATTGTGGGCCGAAATTATTTAATTACCTTTTAAACTGTTTTTAAATTTTGTATGCTCTGTTTTATCTCGGCTGTTCACCGCCCTGCGTGCTGTTTGAGAAGGGCGGTATACAAATAAAATAAAATAAAATAAAATAAATAAATAAATAAAAAATACTCTTGCTAAAATGCCTCTCTAGCCTTCCTTGTTGTAACAAGTAGCTCAATATTGGTCTTTTTCTCTTGGTTTTTTTTTTTTTTTTCAGTAAGAAAGTCCTGTACTTTATTTTGCATTTCTTATTTCATTGCATATAGGCCTTTTCAACCCTAACTGTAACCATAACCCTAAAACCCTTTTCATGACACTCTTTTCAGCCTTGGCCGAAAGGGTTCTTGTCATTCTGCCCGATGCCTAGGAATTATATACAGTACAATGCCTAGGGAAAGTGCATATCAGCATATTAAAAATAACTCAGGCAGGCCATGCTTTGCCTAAAAACGCCACTCATTCTATAGATTTCCTAGGGTTTCTATACAATGCCACTCTTCACCCCTTGCCAGAAACAGATATATTAAAAGAGAGAAGGCAGCCACCTCCTCACGGCCAAAACCTTGCTAGCTCCTCCTTATAAATACTTATAAATACTCTGAAATACTTGCAAAACATTCGTGCACCAATCGGTACCTGGTCATGGAATGAAATTGAAGATGCAACAAATGAAATCACTTAATTTTGTTCTGGACAGAGCATGGACCGGAGGCTGTGAAGAACATTACAGGTAGTCAGATTAATGGATTAACGGAGTTGGAAGGGACCTTGGAGGTCATCTAGTCCAACCCCCCCATCCAAGCAGGATGCCCTACACCATTTCTGATGGATAGCAGGCAGTCCAGTCTCTTCTTGAAAGTCTCCAGTGATGAAGCTCCCACAACTTCCAAAGGCAACTTCTCTTCCATGGGTTGATTGTTCTGACTGTCAGAAAATTTCTCCTTATTTCCAGGTTGAATCTCTCCTTGATTAGTTTCCATCCATTGTTCCTTGTCTGGCCTTCGGGTGCTTTGGAAAATACCTTGATTCCCTTCCTCCTCTCTGTGGCAGCCCCTCAAATACTGGAAGATAGCTATCCTGTCTCCCCTGGTCCTTCTCTTCACGAGACTAGCCATGCCCAGTTCCTGCAACCGTTCATCGTATCTTTTAGCCTCTAGTCTCCTAATCATCCTGGTTGCTCTTCTCTGCACTTTTTCTAGAGTCTCAACATCTTTTTTATAGTGTGTTGACCAAAACTGGATGCAGGACTCTAGGTGTGGTCTTACTAAGGCTTTGTAGAGTGGTATTAGTCTCTCCCTTGATCTAGATTGTATCCCTCTGTTAATGCAGTTTAGGATTCCATTGGCTTTTTTGGCTGCTGCCGCACACTGCTAGCTCCTATTTAGTCCTCATATGTAGTCCTCAATTTACAATCATCTGAGCCCAAAATTTATATTGCTAAGTGATATATGAGACATTTGTTAAGTGAGTTTTGCTCCCCTTTTTTACTACCTTTCTTGCCACAGCTGTAAGTGAATCACTGCAGGGGTTAAATTATTAAGGGCCTGGTGGCTCAGCAGACTGATAGCATTGTGATTAACACCAGCTGTCTGCAATTACTGTAAGTTCGAATCTCACCAGGCTCAAGGTTGACTCAGCCTTCCAGCCTTTCTAAGGTGGGTAAAAAGAGGACCCGGTTTGTGGGGGCAATAAGCTGACTTTATATAAATATACAAAAGTATGAAGGCTATTGCTTAACGCACTGTAAGCTGCCCTGAGTCTCCGGAGAAGGGCGGCATATAAATCAAATAAAAAAAAATTAATTGGGCTGAATCTGGCTTCCCCCATTTGCTCATCAAAAGGACGCAAAAGGGGATCACGTGACCCCAAGACATTGCAACCGTCATAAATACGAGACAGTTACGAAGCATCTGAATTTTAACCACGTGAATCACAGAGGTGCTGCAACGGTCATAAGTGTGGGAAAGGGTCATAAGTTGCTTTTTTCAGTGCCGTTGTAACTTTGAACCAGGGGTGCTATTCAGCAGGTTCTGACAGGTTCTGGAGAACCGGCAGCGGAAATTTTGAGTAGTTCGGAGAACTGGCAAATATCACCTCTGGCTGGGTCCAAAGTGGGGTGGGAATGGAGATTTTGCAGTATCCTTCCCCCAGGAGTGGGGTGGGAATCGGGATTTTGTAGTATCCTTTCCCAGGAATGGGGTGGGAATGGGATTTTGCAGTATCCTTCCCCCTGGAGTGGGGTGGGAATGGGGATTTTGCAGTATCCTTCCCCTGGAGTGGGGTGGGAATGGGGATTTTGCAGTATCCTTCCCCAGGAGTGGGATGGGAATGGGGATTTTGCAGTATCCTTCCCCTGGAATGGGGTGGGAATGGGGATTTTGCAGTATCCTTCCCCTGGAGTGGAGTGGGAATGGGGATTTTGCAGTATCCTTCCCCCAGGAGTGGGGTGGGAATGGGGATTTTGCAGTATCCTTCCCCTGGAGTGGAGTGGGGATTTTGCAGTATCCTTCCCCTGGAGTGGGGTGGGAATGGGGATTTTGCAGTATCCTTCCCCTGCCATGCCCACCAAGCCATGCCACGCCCAAGTCACGCCCATAGAACCGGTAGTAAAAAAAAACTTGATTTCCACCACTGCTTTGAATGGCCACTAAGTGAATTGTCGTAAGTCCAGGACTCTTTGTGTAGAATGATTCTTGCAAAACTGCTCCTTCTCTTTTTCTCTGTCCCTTTCAAGTTCACCCTTTTTGGGGTTTTTTTTTTTTTAATTCCAAGCTTCCGAGACCCTTAAACATGATCCCTCCAAGTCGTCTTGCAAAACACATTTCTAACAAAAGAGAGACTAGCAGCTTAATTATTTCCAGCTTTATTCTTCTTCTTTTTTTTTTTTTTTTTTTTTTACTTCAGTGGGCAACGTTGCCCAGGTCTCTCCTGGCATGGGATGTTGATAAAAACCAGATTTTCTTGCTAAATAAATCAGGCATGGCCGCAGAGTAAATAACATACAATTGCAGAGTGGACTTTCCTGCCAAGGGTTTCAAAACCAACACTGGGGCGCCACCTGGAGGTGGCCAGAAATTCAGCATTCCCAAAAATGGGAAGGGGAATAGGAAGAGAGAAGGTGGGGGCTTGTTATCCTTCCTGCTTCCTTCCCGGCCAATTTTGGGCTGGGAAAAACGTTTGAAAGGGATCTTCTTGGAGCTGGGAAGATGCTGGGGGTTGAAAAAGGAGAGGAATCTTCTTTCTGAAGGACCAACGTTGACAGAAGATTCAATGAGCTAACTGGGAGTCTGGTGACTGGTCTGGTGGCATCTTGAAGGCTTCTGTATTTAATAACAGAATAATAATATCAGAATAATAATAGAATAACACAGTTGGAAGGGACCTTGGAGGTCTTTTAATCCAGGGGGTCTCCAACCTTGGCAACTTTAAGACTTGTGGACTTCAACTCCCAGAGCTGACTGAGGAACTCTGGAAGTTGAAGTCCACAAGTCTTAAACTCTGGAAGTTGAAGTCCACAAATCTTAAACTCTGGAAGTTGAAGTCCACAAGTCTTAAACTCTGGAAGCTGAAGTCCACAAGTCTTAAACTCTGGAAGTTGAAGTCCACAAGTCTTAACGTTGCCAAGGTTGGAGACCCCTATTCTAGTCCAACTTCTGGTCAAGCAGGAGACCCTATACCATTCCAGACAAACGATTGTCCAATCTCTTCTTAAAAGCCTCCAGCGTTGGAGCATCCACAACTTCTGAAGGCAAGTTGTCCCATTGATTCATTTTTTTCACTGTCAGGAAATTTCTCCTTAGTTCTAGGTTTATGTCTATGGAGTTCTAGGTTCGTTTCGTTCTAGGTTGGTTCGCTCCTTGATTAGTTTCCATCCATTGCTTCTTCTCAGGCCTTCTGTGCTTTGGAAATCACCTTTCATGGACAGCTGGACATCTTTCAGAAGATGGAATAGACTTTGTTGCCAAAATTCCCAAGTCACTGGAAGTACTGCTGAGAAGTCTGGGAGGAAGTCCCTGCTTTCTCCTGAAAGGAAGAAACTTATCTTGAGGGTAGATATATTCATCTTTTTAAAAAAATATTCTGGGTTCCTAACAGATCTTGTGAGAATACCCTCCTCGATTGTCCAGGTGGAACATCTCCAGATGTTTCTCAACTTTGGCAACTTGAAGACGTGTGTCAGGTTTAATTCCAAGAACACTGGGTGGGGAATTCTGGGAGTTGAAGTCCACAAGTCTTCAAGTTGAGAGACACTGGATGTACATCTCCTGTTGTTGTTAGTTGTGAAGTCATATCCGACCCATCGCGACCCCATGGACAACGTTCCTCCAGGCCTTCCTGTCCTCTACCATCCTCTGGAGTCCATTTAAGCTCACGCCGACTGCTTCAGTGGCTCCATCCAGCCACCTCCTTCTCTGCCTCCTTTTGTCCTCCATCGTTCCCAGCATTCGGCTCTTCTCCAGGGAGTCCTTCCTTCTCATCAGGTGGCCAAAGGATTTGAGTTTCATCTTCAAGATCTGGCCTTCTAAAGAGCAGTCAGGATTGAGTACATCTAGATAAAGCTAAGTATTGTGTAAGTACCACCCAATGATTGACCGAGTGTTTTTTAGACTTGGCAACTGTGGACTTCAGTTCCAGAATCCCCCAGGCTGTACTGCTGGTTGCCTCGATCTCCATTTGCTTTTATTCAGCGTCAGGACCTGGGTGACTCGGCCAGATTAGGCCTTTGGTTAGCAGGTGAAATGTTGCTCGATCAGATCTATTCTATTCCATTGTTTCTCAACCATGGCAATTCAAAGAGGTGTGGACTTCAATTCCCAGAATTCCCCAGCCAGCGTAGCCCTTAAAGTTGCTAAGGTTGAGAAAGATATGCTCTGTGCGGATACCACCTGGCATGAGATGTTAGCGATGTAGCTCTAATCAGGAAGGTCTATGTGAGATTCCACAAATGCTCATCAGCCAGAGACAGTTATCATCACCATTACCATCATGTCATCACGGCAGTTAGCACACAGGGGAAATTAAATTATCAGATTTGATTGAGAGTGGATTTGCAAAGATGCCAGAGCAATAAAGAGACATTTTGCACTATGATAACCCCAGGCCCCTGTGGGCATCTATCTATCTATCTATTTATCTATCTATCTATCTATCTATCTATCTATCTATCTATCTATCTATCTATCTATCATCTATCTCTATCACTATATCTATCTATTTCTATCTGTCTTATGTCTCTCTCTCTTTATCTATTTGTATAAGTATCTGTCTGTTTCTATCTGTTATTTATTTTAATTATATATTATCTATCTATCTCTTTCTATTATCTATCTAGCATCTATCTCTATATCTTTCTATATCTCTTATCTCTCTTTATCTATTTGTATCTATCTACAGTATATCTATCTATATCTATCTATCTATCTATTATCTATCTATCATCTATCTCTATCACTATATCTATTTCTATCTATCTTATCTCTTATGTCTCTCTTTATCTATTTGTATAAGTATCTGTCTGTTTCTGTTATTTATTTTAATTATATATTATCTATCTCTTTCTATTATCTATCTTTAATATTTATCTGTCTATTATCTATCTAGCATCTATCTCTATATCTTTCTACATCTCTTATCTCTTTATCTATTTGTATCTATCTACAGTATATCTATCTATATCTATCTATCTTTCTGTCTATTTATCTTTTGTTTATTTTAATTATATATTATTTATCTATCTCTTTGTTATCTATCTTTAATATATATCTATTATCTATGTATCATCTATCAAGCATCTATCTCTATATTTTTCTATCATCTCTTATCTCTTTATCTATTTGTATCTATCTACAGTATATCTATCTGTATCTATTTGTATCTTTCTATCTATTTCTGTCTATCTATCTTTTGTTTATTTTATATATATTATCTATCTCTTTCTGTTATTTATCTTTAGTATTTATCTATCTCTGTTATCTATCCAGCATCTATCTACAGTTATCTAGCTATCTAGCTATTATCTATCATCTAAAAACTATTTTGAGAAGACTAGATAGAGGAGCCTATCAACTCAAACCTTAGACAATGTAGTTCTTTTTAATATGTAATTATTATTGAAGAAAAATTCTGTGCAGGATTTAAAAAATCACAGTAGCATAAAAGGAAAGTTTGAAAAAAGAAAAAGATACGAAAAGACCAGAGAAACAATGAAAAATAATCAATGAAAGAGAAAAAAGGGGAAAAAAATATTCAAAAAAGGAACTTCCAATCTGTTACGAACATGGCTAATTCTGTTTCTCTCCTTCCAGACCACATATCTTGGTTTCCCCATCAACTACCATATTTCATTAATTAATCCCCAAATCACCAGGGTTTTTTTGGTCCAATTTTGGCAAGGGTTTCCAACCCTATATAAAAGTAAGTTCTCCCTCCTTCTCTAATGAAACAGGTCAATTTAGCCATTTCAGCAAATTCTCCCATCTTCACAGTCCACACCTCAATTGTGGATATTTCAGCATTTTTCCATCTTTGATCATCTTTGAAGTAGATTTTGAAAATTGGGGATCATTGTTACGCAGTGTTAGGGCTCAAAGAATTAAACTCAGCTCGTGGTTGGTACCCTAAGGACTGCACTCCCCCAAAACTGTGACAAAGGAGTGGCAGGACCCCCCGGCAAAATAAAATGGGATTTAATTTAATTTAACTTAAATTCATCGCAACATAGAATTCTTTATTGGCCAAGTGTGATTGGACACAGAAGGAATTTGTCTTGGTACATACGCTCTCGGTGTACATAAAAGTAAAGATACATTTGTCAAGAATCATAAGGTACAACACTACACTATAAGAGCCTTGATAGTACAGTGGTCTACGCACCCTGTTATTAAGACCAGCTGCCTGCAATTACTGCAGGTTCGAATCTTGCCAGGCTCAAGGTTGACTCAGCCTTCCATCCTTTCTAAGGTGGGTAAAATGAGGACCCAGATTGTGGGGGCAATAAGCTGACTTTGTATAAATATACAAAAGGATGAAGGCTATTGCTTAGCGCATTGTAAGCCGCCCTGAGTCTCTGGAGAAGGGCGGCATATAAATCAAATTTTTTTTTAAAAAATGATAGTCATAGGGTACTAATAAGCAATCAAATCATACAAGGAAACAATATCAATATAAATCTTAAGGATACAAGCAACAAAGTTACAGTCATACAGTCATAAGTGGAAGGAGATGGGTGGTGGGAACGATGAGAAGATTAATAGTAGTGCAGACTTAGTGAATAGTTTGACAGTGTTGTGGGAATTAGTTGTTAAGCAGAGTGATGGCATGGGGGGGAAAAACTGTCCTTGTGTCTAGTTGTTCTGGTGTGCAGTGCCTTATAGCATCGTTTTGAGGGTAGGAGTTGAAACAGTTTATGTCCAGGATGCGAGGGGTCTGTAAATATTTTCACATAAATATTATGTACAGTATATAATTACTTCCTGTGTATCTTTAAAAAAAAACACTTTGGTTACATCTTTTCGATAGAGAGAGAACAAGGAGCAAAATGCACAGAAGGAGAAAAAAAAAACAAAGAAAACAAATATTATTCTTTTTCTCTTTGATTTGTTTGGGATGTGAAGTGATCTCCGGATTTTCAAATATTTGCCTAAATGCCCTTCGTTGTTCAATATTTGGGCTCTGAACACAGAATTTGTTCCCCTGATACCACTTGTGACATTCTTTTTCTACCTTGGCTGCTGCTTTCGGTTTTTTTAATTGTTAAATCTTATTTTATGAATACTGTCAGCTGCCTGGAGGGCGGTAATTTCTGGCTGCAGCGGAGAGTTGGCTGCAATTGCATATACAGGTAGTCCTCAACTTACGACCGCAATGGAGCCCCAAAACTTATGTTGCTAAGTGAGATGCTTGTTAAGTGAGTTTAGCCCCATTTTACGACCTTCCTTGACACCGTTGCTAAACGAGTAACTGCAGTTGTTAAATTAGCAACATGGTCGTTCAGTGAATCCGGCTTCCGCGTGGACTTGGCTTGTCAGAAGTTCTCAAAAGGGGAACACGTGACACCCCCCCCAGGACACCCAACTGTCATAAATATGAGTTGGATGCCAAGCATCCGAATGTAAATTTTGTGCCTAAAGGAGGACTAGAATTCACTGTCACCTGGTGATTGGTCCAAAATCACCCAGCTAGCTGTC
>NW_026844018.1:95000-100000 GCF_029531705.1 Pantherophis guttatus
TAAAATACAATTAAAAAGATATATATATATATTTGGCCCCATAATTAAAAGCAATGACAAAACAATTAAAAACATTTTAAAAAGTGTTAGGCCAGCCCGGCTTGCTGAAAAACGAAAGTTTTAAGGGCACGGCGGAAGGCACCGAGGCCTTGGATTCTCCTTATCTCTGGGGGCAGCTGGTTCCAGAGGGTAGGTGCCCCCACAGAGAAGGCCCTCCCTCTGGGGTCACCAGCGAACACTGTTTGGCTGATGGCACCCCGAGGAGGCCCTCTCTGTGGGAGCGCACAGGTCGATGGGATGCCGTCGGTAGCAGCAGGCGGTCTCAAAGATAGCTAGGCCCTATGCCATGGAGCGCTTTAAAGATGATAACCAACACCTTGAAGCGCACCCGGAAGACCACTGGGAGCCAGTGCAGCTCACGCAGGAGAGGTGTTGTATGGGAGCGCCATCCAGCTCCCGTAACTACCCGCGCGGCCGCATTCTGGACCAGTTGGAGCCTCCGGGTGCCCTTCAAGGGGAGCCCCATGTAGAGAGCATTGCAGTAGTCCTGCAACTCCATGCAATCCCCCCTCCCAGGGTTGAAAGGCTCCTGGTTCGGTCCGGTTCGACCGAACCGGTAGTGATGACTGCCGGTGATTCGGAGAACCGGTAGCAATGTTGGCCCAAGGCTCCGCCGACCCGCGCAGTCGTCGTCGTTTTTTTTGCTCTCTGAGCATGAACTGGTTGGGAAGGTAAGTAGATTTCACCCCGCCCCCTCCCAGTTTCCCACAGCACTAGTGTGACAGCCCTGAAGATTCAAAGTCAAAGATGGCCTCCAAAAATGGCTGACATTTTGGAGAACACCCTGTCCCTGAATCCTCAGCTGCGACGTTGGGGGGGGGGGGGGTGTTAGTCTCAACACAATTGGGGGGGCCAGGGTTGAAGTTGGCTTCAGTCCGTTGTCAGCCTGCGCAGCTTCAGTCTGTTTCTAAAAACGGCATAATTGCAAATTATCTACCTCATCTGAGGGTCTCTGGGAGAGTTGACTTCCTTGTGCCCTGGATCCTTTTAAGACGGCTGGTAAAATCTATAATCTTTTTCTCGGGATAATGTATTCAAAGGCATAAAAGAAAACACACCGATACAGATGATATCACAAAAGACGATCAATGGTGCTGAAACGCCGTTACCGAAATAACAGATAGGTAACACGGTAATATATGTGTGTGTTTCTGCATTGATCTATTAAATCAATAATTAACACTCGTCTTTAGGGTATCGTAACTTTTAAGTGGCGAGATGCATTGAGGTTAACAAACATTTTTGGAGTTCAGGAGCCATAAATTATTTGGCTGCCTATATGCACGATGGCACGAGGAGCTAATATTCATTTAGAAGTTAATAAAAAAAATTAGTTGTCCTTTTTGCCCCTCACCCAAAAAATTCATGTTCCTCCTGAACTTTATCTACAGATCTCAGAGTAATTTGTGGAGTCCCGGATTAAGACCTCCTTTTGCAAAGAAAATACAGCTTTAGCATACTAGCCAGCCTCATAAGGATAAACGGAGCACCAATACAATTTATTGTTCCTACTCAACCCTGCTTGGATAAAATTTTGTTTTAAGAATATTGTCAGGTCCGGAAGATCAAGTCCACCTGTGAAGGTCCAATTAAACTGATTTTTTTTTTAATTGATTTATATGCCGCCCTTCTCCGGAGACTCAGGGCGGCTTACAATGTGCTAAGCAATAGCCTTCATTCGTTTGTATATTTATACAAAGTCAGCTTATTGCCCCCACAATCCGGGTCCTCATTTTACCTACCTTAGAAAGGATGGAAGGCTGAGTCAACCTTGAGCCTGGTGAGATTCGAACCTGCAGTAATTGCAGGCAGCTGGTCTTAATAACCAGCTTAATAACAGGGTGCCTTAGACCACTGTACTACCAAGGCTCTTTATTTAACTTAATAAATTTGATTTAATTTAATAGCACCTGCCAGGAGTTAGGTAAGGCTCAATGGAATTCAAGGAATTTAGCTCATTTATGACTACGCAGAGATTCTAAGCTGAACCCTCGTTTCACTCCGCCTCCATCTTTTGCTGCTCCTTCCCCTACAGAGAAAAGGGGACTGGCCCAAATCACCCAGTTGGCTCTTATGCCTAAGGTGGCACTAGAATTCACAGTCTCCTGGGGATTGGTCCAAAGTTATCCTACTGGGTTTTGTGCCGGGTTTTGGGACTAGAACTCACAATATCCTGGTGATCTCATAACCTGAGGCAGACAAAGGCTGGACTCCATTCCGTGGAATAGGGCATCCAGTTTTGGTCACGGCAATATAAACAGATGCTGAGATTCTAGAAAGAGGGCAGAGAAGAGCAACCAAGAGGATTTGGGTTAGGAGCCATGGTGGCGCAGTGGTTAGAGTGCAGTGCCGCAGGCCACTTCTGCTGACTGCTGGCTGCCTGCAGTTCGGCAGTTCGAATCTCACCAGGCTCAAGGTTGACTCAGCCTTCCATCCTTCTGAGGTCAATAAAATGAGGAGTGCGGGGGGGGGGGTGTGTGCGTGCATGCGCAGTGGGTGGGGGCATGAGGGGGCACACGCACACACGACCCCCCCTGCACTCCCCCTGCTTTTGGCACGCAATGGCAAAAAAGTTAGCCATCACTGGTCTACGTGCTACTGTTATTAGGGGACTTGGAAGCTAAAATATATGAAGAATGGTTGAAAGAATTTGGTATATCTAGTCTAGTGAAGAGATGGACTAACAGTGACATTAGTTGGTGGGTTGCTACCGGTTCGCGCGAACCGGTAGCAGAAGCGGCAGGAGGCTCCGCCCACACGCCCGGATTTCATCAAATACGATCTGTGTATGCAAAGCGAGCAAACCAGTAGCAGAGGTAAGTGAAACACACCCCTGAGTAACATGATAGCAGTCTTCCAATATCTAAGGGGCTGCCACAAAGAGGATGGGGGTCAACTTCTTCTCCAAAGCACCTGAGGGCAGGACAAGAAGCAACGGATGGAACTAATCAAGGAGAGAAGCAACCTAGAAATAAGGAGAAATTTCCTGACGGTGAGAACAATTAACCAGTGGAACAACTTGCCTCCAGAAGTTGTGAATGCTCCAACACTGGAAGTTTTTAAGAGAAGATTGGAGAGCCACTTTATCTGGGATGGTATAGGGATGGTCCTGCCTGAGAGGAGAGTTGGACTGGATAACTCTGTTATCCTGACTCCGACTCATTCCATCAGCCTCAAATAGATGATACTCAGAACCTCCGGCTGCCCTTGTGTTTCAACCTTGAAAAAAACCCATTTGGCATTCTCGTGGTGTTCGGGCCGACCCCCCCTTTCCGAGCATAAATCGTCATCCAACCTTCCCAATCTTTCTGGTATCCTTGGCTTTCTGTCTTGGAGTTAATTTGTGGCTCAAGGGAACTTCCATTTTAATGCAACATTAAGGCGGTGATTTAAACCTGGCTGAAGCCAGGAGATTCAGAGTTAAGATTCCCCTAAGCCCTTAGTTATGGAGGTTTTTTTTTCATTAGGAGATCATATGGGGGCCACGGTAATGACTGCCGAAGAAGGAGGTCAGAAGTGCCCAGGGAGCTTTAACTCTTCCGCTTTTGACTTTGGGGCTCTGCACGATGACCTTATCATCCCTTTTAATGTCCTCTTCCACGTAGGTTCTGTAATGCTTTCCAGCTTTTCGTGTGGCTGTGTGTGTGGGGGGGTGGGGGGCTGTGTCTCTGGGTGTGAATTTAATCAATTCTTGAAGGCTAGTATTCAGGAATGCTTAAGGCAAGAGGTGTTCAACCTTGGCTGCTTTAAGACTTATGGACTTCAACTCCCAGAATTCCCCAGCCAGCACGTGGCTAATCCGACATCTAACCCAGAGGTGAAATGCTCCCGGTTCGGACCGGATCAGGCGATCCGGTAGCGATGGCGGCGGGTGGTTCGGAGAACCAGTAGCAAAAATCCCTGCCCCCCTCCCTTTGTGCCCAGCTGAGCCGCGCAATCATCAGAGGCTTTTTTTTTTTTTTTTTTAGTTTTTAAAAGCATTTTTTCTACAACCTCTTCGGCTGAAAAAATGCTTTTAAAAATTAAAAAAAAAGCCTCTGATGATCGTGCGGCTCGGCTGGGATCGTCAAAGGCTTTTAAAAGCGTTTTTTCTACAAAAATACCTCTGAAGAGGTTGTAGAAAAAATGTTCTTAAGAGCCTCTGATGATCCAAGCTGACTTGCCTGATTGGCAGAGGCTTTTTTTCTTTTAAAAGCCTCTGACGATCCAAGCTGAGTTGCCTAATTGGCAGAAGCTTTTTTTCTTTTAAAAGCCTCTGACGATCCAAGCTGAGTTGCCTGATCGGCAGAGGCTTTTTTTCTTTTAAAAGCCTCTGACGATCCAAGCTGAGTTGCCTAATCGGCAGAAGCTTTTTTTCTTTTAAAAGCCTCTGACGATCCAAGCTGAGTTGCCTGATCGGCAGAGGCTTTTTTTCTTTTAAAAGCCTCTGACGATCCAAGCTGAGTTGCCTAATCGGCAGAAGCTTTTTTTCTTTTAAATGCCTCTGACGATCCAAGCTGAGTTGCCTGATCATCAGAGGCTTTTTTTCTTTTAAATGCCTCTGACGATCCAAGTTGAGTTGCCTGATCATCAGAGGCTTTTTTTCTTTTAAATGCCTCTGACGATCCAAGTTGAGTTGCCTGATCGACAGAGGCTTTTTTTTCTTTTAAATGCCTCTGACGATCCAAGCTGAGTTGCCTGATCGGCAGAGGCTTTTTTTCTTTTAAATGCCTCTGACGATCCAAGCTGAGTTGCCTAATCGGCAGAAGCTTTTTTTCTTTTAAATGCCTCTGACGATCCAAGCTGAGTTGCCTGATCGTCAGAGGCATTTAAAAGAAAAAAAAGCTTCTTCTGATCAGGCAGCTCAGCAGGGATCGTCAGAGCCTTTTGAATTTGAAAGCATTTTTTTTTCACTGAAGGAGTTGTAGGGAAAAATGCTTTTAAAAGTAAAAAAAGAAAAG
>NW_026844018.1:105000-115000 GCF_029531705.1 Pantherophis guttatus
CTTTCATCCCTCTGCTGCGGCTCCCTGTTGCTGGTCGGCTCCACAATTGATAGGGCTTTCGGTTAAGACAGGGAGAGGAAAAAGGACGCCGCACTAGGAGGAGACTATGCTGGGGGAACTGGACTTCCGGTCAGCTCTAGCATTGAACGGGGGCTTCCGGTTAGGACCTTTGTGGCTCTTTGAGTGTTTAAGGTTGCCGACCCCTGCCTTAACCCAATTGAAAATTTATGGCACCGACTAAAGAAACTGGTTAGTCAGAAGCGACCCAGCAATAAAACCCAGTTAATAGAAGCCATCATGCAATCTCGGTTGTTAAGTGAACCTGGCTTCCCCGTTGACTTTGCTTGTCAGAAGGTCGCAAAAGGGGATGTTCTGCCTCACCTCCGGATTCCCAAGGATTGTGATACACACCAACGGTCCTTATCAAAGTTATAACGTACCAAGAATAAACAAAGTCCGGCAAAGGTTGGCAACCAGCCCAGAAAACAAGATACGATAAGACACTCACTCTTCAGAAATGCTCTGTAATAATTACACGTTGTTTCCAGCAAGAAATTACTAACTGCGTGCGACTTAAATAGGCTAAGGGAGTGGCCAATTATCCTCAAACCTTACTCTCGAGGAGACCTCCTCCTCCTGAGGAGCCACTCCTGCCTTTTGGCAGCCCTTCGTGCTCGTGCATTGAGGAGAGGCTCCTCCACTTCGCTCTCTCCACTTGAAGGAGCCTCTGGAGGTCCTGAAGGCCCTGGCTGAGTCTCTGCCTCTGGCACCACATCCTCTTCAGCATCCTCGCTGTCCGACGCGAGCGCCGGCTGCGCCGGCTGCTGGCGCAACCCCACACCAGCCTCCTTGTCATCGGGATCAGCCACGATCTGCACAGGCTGCTGGCGGGCCACAACAGGGGATCACGTGACCCCCCGGGACACTGCAACTGTCATAAATATGAGTCAGTTGCCAAGCATCTGAATTTTGATCACGTCGTAAGTCCCCTTTTTCAGCGCTGTTGTAACTTCAGTCCCTAAATGAATGGTTGTAAGTCGAGGACTACTTGTATAACAAATCCAGAACACATGATTTGAGCATGAAATTGGCTATCGGCATCGAGACCAAACTCAGAAGCAATTTCACACAGAGCTTGGTTCCTCTTCATTTCCACCCCCTCCCTCCTGTTTTTCAGGAACCTAGCTGTTAGCATTGAATAGCTCTGGAATTCTTGCTGGAGTCATCAAATCTTTTCATTGTTGTTCTCATGAGTCAGAAATTTTGAATGACAGCTGCAAATCATCCTGTGATGTACTTTCTGCCTACCTCTTATATAAAGGGCAACTTTCTCAAAAATAAGAATAATAATAATTTTTTTAAAAAATGCTTTAAAAGCATGAAAGGAACAGGAGAAGAAAAAAAAATATCCTCCCCAAAGTCAATGGATTCGGAGTCCCTGGGTATGGTTAGGAGCAGAGATGGGATTCAGCCGGTTCGGACAAGTTTCGGGCGAACTGAATGCTAATTTTACATCTGGTTCGCAGAACCGGTAGTTTCAAGGACTGGCTGGCCCATCCACCGCACACCGCCCCTCCCAGGAGTCTCTACGCGACCCATTTTCAATGCTAGGTAAGTGCAGGGCCCGCGCAGAGGCTCTGAGAGGGCGTAAAACGGGCCTCCTGGAAGATCCTGAAGTCTGGAAACAGGCATATTTCCGACCTCCAGAGGGCCTCCGGAGGCAGGGGAGGTGGTTTTTGCCCTCCCGAAGGCTCGAGGAAAGCTTCCAGAGCCTGGGGAGGGCAAAAACAGGCCTCCCGGAAGTTCCAGAAGTCCATAAACGCCCCACCCCCCACCCCACCGTGGTGCAGGAGGCCGAGTAGGCCATGCCCACTATGGCCACGCCCACCCAGCAACCAGGCAGAGAACCGGTCGTTAAAATTTTTGAATCCCGCCCCTGGTTAGGAGGTTGCATACTTTTCGAGCCTGCCTTATCTACATTTCTTGTTGGGGATCTATACTCAACCAGAGTCCTAGAACAAACCCAGCATCTGGGATGTATTTTTGGTGTAGATCAGGGGTGGGTTCTAAATTTTTTTTACTACCGGTTCTGTGGGCGTGGCTTATTTTGTGGGTGTGGCTTGGAGGTCATGTGACTAGGTGGGCATGGCTAGCTGGTCAGAGTCATTTCTGGAAGGTCCTTGCACTTATGACCAGTCCTTGCACCCATTTGTGGAAAATCCACTTCGGGTTACAGTTAGCCCTCCATGAATTCACAGACGGACATCGCCATTGGATTCGGAACCCCGGGGTATGGTTAAGAGGGTGCATACTTTTCTACCCTGCCTTATCTATGTTTTCTAACAAAATATATGGGAAAAATCCCATTCGCGGAAAATCCACTTAGACAGTCACTTGTCTGAAATGGTGTAGGACAGTGTTCGCGAATCTTCTCGGCACCGAGTGCTGAAACGGGGGCGCGTGCCAGAAAACGGAAGAGTAGCCACCTGGTACGCATGCATGCGCTGGGAAGATAATTGTGAAGTTTCCGAAAGATGCCCTAATTAATTCATGAGCCATGAGCCGAACTTCAAAAGAAATACAGTCATTTATTAGGAGCACCATTCCGGCAATACTGGGATGCAGTTAGGACTGATCCTACGTAGATTTACGTTCCTCCATGACCCTGTTTCTCCCCTCCTCTCTGGCCATGTCATAAATCACATTCTCCAATTAACCACTTTGGCTGGCTGTGAAACCTAACACCCTCCTTCTGATTGCAGTCAGGAAGAATGTATGGAATGCACTTCAGTTAGGGAAATCAATCAGCTCTATCAGTTCTCCCTCCCTCCTGCTCATGGCAACTTGAAAGCTTTGCAAGTTGACATTAATCTTCCGGTTTCTGGGGCATGCATGTGCATCGGCCACCTGGTCTTCGGGTTTCCGGCACTCCCATGCACATGAAGACCAGCTGACTGGCGCACCAGAACCTGGAAGAGTAACTGGCGATGATTCATTTGCCCGGAGAGATGGCTCTGTGTGCCACTTCTGGCACACGTGCTATAGATTCACCATCACGGGTGTAGGATCTCCAGTTTAAGCAGGGGGCTGGTCTAGAAGACTTCCAAGGTCCCTTCCAGCTCTATTCGGATTCTCTATTCGGATTCGGATTCTGACTAGTTGGGAGTCGATTGCCATGACTCGGTCACCTTCCCGCTTTGCTCATTACACTAAGCCTTCCTACTCACAGCATTTGGCTTTCTAGATTGGGAGCTGTTGCAAGCTGCTGAACAGATGGGGGAAAAGTGAAATGAAAGTCTCCCTCGTAGCCATTCAGGGAAGAGACTCCAAGAATCTGAGAACTGGATGGGACTCTTGAGATCATCCAGTCTACCTCCTGCTCAAAAGCTTCTCTGACCTCTACAACCTTTGCTTGAATGTTTTTGTGTTCGGGTATCTGATGAGGGCTAACATATCCCTTCAACATGTTCCTTCAGGGCTAAACACGCCCAGCACCTTAATTCTCTCTCTTTTTTTTTAAATATCTTTATTAAATATTTACAGTAAAATTAACACATAATAATGATTGGAAAACAATATAAGAAATGAAATGTAAGGACACATAAACACAAGACTAAAACGAAACAACAAACATGACTAACTGAGAGTTAAACTCACTCTCCAATTAATATTAACTAATACCATCCTAACCAAACATTTCAATACAATCAAGTTCTTTTAATTATCTACAAAACAATTGGCCTGTTTTTTTCAGGATTATAAAGAATTATATAGCCTATTAAGTATCTATTTAATCTAATAAAACGATCTTATCACCCTGGGTTTAAGCTTTTTTTAAGCCAGACTGTTAGGTTCAGCTTGTAGCTTACTCCTAACTTGTTGGTCAGGCAATATATCTGTTTCTTTAAGAAACAACTGAGCCACGTAATCAGGGTTTGCTGAACCCTGTAATTAGGCTACAGTGCATACATAAGCAGCGCAGAGAAGCGTTCTTTGTTCCTGATTGTTCCTGTTCCTGTTGCTTCCTGCGTCTTTCTGCTGATTGGTGTTAGACTGGATTGTTATATGGTACTGTATACCGAGAGTTACTAAAGTCTGTTTGCTTTGGTAAGGGAAGATACTTACTGGACTGATATTACTGTTTATGACCTTGGACTGTTTTACCTACACCGAGACTGCTTATTATCTTGTATATAAAGTATTTTTCTCACACGAGCTACACGTTTATCTCCTTCCCTGTGTGTTTCTGCTCTGCTCGTTGCACAAGCAACAAATACTTTTTACACACACCCTAACACAGACAAAGCATCTGTCCCAACTTTTATTATATATTGAGTCTTTCTTATCTTTTAATATATATGTTAACCTGTCCATCTCAGCACATCGAAGAATCTTATTTATTATCAGATGGTCAGGGGGCGTATCTGCATCTTTCCACAGTTGGGCAAATGCCATTCTTGCCGCTGTTGTGACATGGACAAATATGTACCAATCCTTGTTGTCAATGTGGTCCGGTCTTATTCTGAGTAAGTAGAGGTCTGGGTGAAGGGGAAAGCTCACACCTGTTATTTCCAGCAGCCACTGCTGTATTTTCCCCCAATAACATCTAGTCGACGGACAAATCCACCACTGATGGAAGAAAGTACCCTTGGCCGACCCACATTTCCAACATCTATCAGAGGATCCTGGGAACATCTTAGCACCTTAATTCTCAATGTCATTCTCAGAGCCAATTTGGCCCAGTGGTTAAGGTGCTGGCTTAGACACCAGGAGATGGGGAGTTCTAGTTTCACCATAGGCATGAAAGCCAACTGGTGACTTTGGGCCGATCACTCGGCAATGGTGAGTTCTAGTCCTACCTTAGCAATGAAAGCCGGCTGGGTGACATTAGGCCAATCACCAGGAGACCGTGAGTTCTAGTCCTGCCTTTGGCATGACAGCCGACTGGATGACTTTGAGCCAATCACCAGGAGATGGTGAGTTCTAGTCCTGTCCTTGGCATGAAAGCCGACTGGGTGACTTTAGGCCTTTCACTAGGAGATGGTGAGTTCTAGTCCTGCCTTTGGCATGACAGCCAACTTTAAGCCAATGACCAGGATACGGTGAAATGAATATGTGGAAACAAAACAGAGAAAAAGGCCGTGACATAAAAACCCAGCTAGTGATTAAAGAGGCAGATTGGCAGATATACAAGTCACTCATTTTGTTTGGGTTCAGCATGGGAATTTCTTGGTTGGAAAATAATGCTATTGTTAATTGATTAATTGTTCGAAAGGGTTGGGGAATAAGATTCAACTGGAACGTCTGGTTTGTGTAATTCTTATTCAAATTATTTCTTCTGTAATGTTCAGCTGAAAGAGCTGGAGCAGTTCCGATCCAGGATTTCTCCACCTCAGCAACGTTAAGATGGATGGACTTCAACTCCCAGAATTCCACAGCCGATGTGCTTTAAGATAGATAGACTTCAACTCCCAGAATTCCTCAGGCAACATGTTTTAAGATGAGTGACTTCAACTCCCAGAATTCCCCAGCCAGCATGCTTTAAGATGGGTGGACTTCAACTCCCAGAATTCCCCAGCCAACATGCTTTAAGATGGGTGGACTTCAATTCCCAGAATTCCCCAGCCAACATGCTTTAAGATGGGTGGACTTCAACTCCCAGAATTCCCCAGCCAACCTGCTTTAAAATGGGTGGACTTCAACTCCCAGAATTCCCCAGCCAACCTGCTTTAAGATGGGTGGACTTCAACTCCCTGAATTCCCCAGCCAACATGCTTTAAGATGAATGGACTTCAACTCCCAGAATTCCCCAGCCAACCTGCTTTAAGATGGGTGGACTTCAACTCCCAGAATTCCCCAGCCAACATGCTTTAAGATGGGTGGACTTCAACTCCCAGAATTCCCCAGCCAACTGCTTTAAGATGGTGTGAACTTCAACTCCCAGAATTCCCCAGCCAACATGCTTTAAGATGAATGGACTTCAACTCCCAGAATTCCCCAGCCAACCTGCTTTAAGATGGGTGGACTTCAACTCCCAGAATTCCCCAGCCAACATGCTTTAAGATGGGTGGACTTCAACTCCCAGAATTCCCCAGCCAACCTGCTTTAAGATGGGTGGACTTCAACTCCCAGAATTCCCCAGCCAACATGCTTTAAGATGAATGGACTTCAACTCCCAGAATTCCCCAGCCAACCTGCTTTAAGATGGGTGGACTTCAACTCCCAGAATTCCCCAGCCAACATGCTTTAAGATGGGTGAACTTCAACTCCCAGAATTCCCCAGCCAACCTGCTTTAAGATGGGTGGACTTCAACTCCCAGAATTCCCCAGCCAGCATGCTTTAAGATGGGTGGACTTCAACTCCCAGAATTCCCCAGCCAGCAGGCTTTAAGATGGGTGGACTTCAACTCCCAGAATTCCCCAGCCAGCATGCTTTAAGATGGGTGGACTTCAACTCCCAGAATTCCCCAACCAGCATGCTTTAAGATGGACGGACTTCAATTAATCCTTGAATCCTCGCCTTCTACAGGTAGTCCTTCACTTATGACCACAACTAAATTTCTGTTGCTAAGCGAGACAATGGTTAAGTATGTTTTGCTTCATTTTAGGACCTTTTTTGCCATAGTTCTTAAGAGAAACACATCCTGTTCTAAATAAACATAGTTGTAAAGTGAACCTGGCTTCCCCATTAACTCTGCTTGTCAAAGGAGATCACGTGACCTTGGGACGCTGCAACCGTCGTAAGTACATGCCAGTTGCCAAGCGTCTGAATTTTGATCACGTGACCGTGGGGAATGCTGCGACGGTCATAAGTATGAAAAACAGTCCTAAGTCACTTTTTTCAGTGCTGTTGTACCTTTGAATAAGTCACTAAATGAAGGGTTGTAAGCAGGGATGGGATTCAGCCGGTTCGGACCAGTTTGGACGAATCGGCTGCTAATTTTAATCTGGTTGCAAGGACTGGTTGGCCTTGCCCCCACCCACCCTGCCCCTCTCAGGAGTCTCCACGCAGCCCGTTTTGAATGCCAGGTAAATGCTGGGCCTGTGCGGAGGCTCTGGGAGGGAGAAAAACGGGCTCCCTCCCGGAAGTTCCAGAAGTCCAGAAATTGGCCCATTTTTGGCTTCCGGAGGACCTCCGGAGCCCAGGGGAGGCCATTTTTGCCCTCTTGGAAGCTCGAGAAAAGCCTCCGGAGCCTGGGGAGGGTGAAAACGTCTCCACCACCACCGTGGTACAGGAGGCCGAGTAGGCCACGCCCCCATGGCCACGCCCACCCAGCAACCGGGCAGGGAACCGATTGCTAAAATTTTTCAATCCCCTCCCTGGTTGTAAGTGAAGAACTAGCTGAAACTACCTGAACTAACAAGGCCTTCCTGGAACCATCAGAGGAACGTAGCCCCCGTAGCCAACTTTCTGGCGTTCTCCTCACCCTGGGACCGTTCCCACGTGCTTTTTACCCCGATCAGCCACAACCAGGCTAGATTGGAATAAAGCTAATTTCAGTGACTTCCTAGGAGGGTGTGAACCCACCCCAATTGGGCTTCCTTGAAAATGCCCCGAATTCTTGTTTAATTGAGAACATATTTAAAGGAAAAGAGGAAGGAGGAGTGGGAGGGGAGCCTCCTGTACAACAACCCCCCCCTGCATCGTGAGAATCGTCGTCCTCTTGGCCTGCAGATGTTGCAGTTGGGAAGTTTTGCTGCCAACCGTCTCCCCTCCCCTCTGCCTCGCATCCCACCCAAGTCTGCTGCAATGCAGTCTCCGCACTTCTTGGCTCTGGAGCTCAGCACAACCTTAAGGGCCCATCAGGCAAAGGAGAGACAGAGAGGAAGGAGGGAAGAAATGGAAGGGAGGGGGGAAGGAGGGAGGGAGAAAGGAGGAAGGGGGAGGGAGGGAGGGAGGAAGGAGGGAGGGAGGGAAGAAATGAACAAGGGGAAGGGAGGGAGGGCGGAAGGAAGGAAGGAGAGAGGGATGGAAGAAATGAACAAGGGGAAGGGAGGAAGAAATGGAAGGAAGGAAGGAGGGAGGGCGAAAGGAGGAAGGGGGAGGGAGGGAGGAAGGAGGGAGGGATGGAAGAAATGAACAAGGGGAAGGGCAGAAGAAATGGAAGGAAGGAAGGAGGGAGGAGAAAGGAGGAAGGGGGAGGGAGGGAGGGAGGAAGGAAGGAGGGAGGGAGGGAAGAAATGAACAAGGGGGAGGAAGAAATGGAAGGAAGGAAGGAGGGAGGGAGAAAGGAGGAAGGGGGAGGGAGAAAGGGAAGAAGGAGGGATGGAAGAAATGAACAAGGGGAAGGGAGGAAGAAATGGAAGGAAGGAAGGAAGGGGGAAGGGGGAGGGAGGGAGGAGGAAGGAGGAGAGAAAAAATGAATAAGGAGAAGGAAGGAAGGAAGGAAGGAAGGAAGGAAGGAAGGAAGGAAGGAAGGAAGGAAGGAAGGAAGGAAGGAAGGAAGGAAGGAAAAACTGAGAAATTTGTCAAGTGAGTTTTGCCTCATTTTACGCCATTTCTTGCCACATTTGTTAAGCGAATCCCTGCAGGTGTTAAATGAGTAACTCGCTTGTTAAGTGCATCTGGCTTCCCCAGTGACTTTGCTTGTCCGAAGGTCGCGTGACCCTGGGCCATTCCAACCGTCATAAAGGTGAACCAGTTGTCAACCATCGGAATGTCAATCACGTGAGCCCTGGGGACGCTGCAATGGTCATCAGTGTGAAAAAACGGTCCCAGGTCCCTTTTTCCAGTGCCGTCGTAACTTTGAACCCTCACTTCGAACCGAACCGTTGCAAGTCGAGGACTACCTGCCCGTAATACTTCTGGGGACTGTATAATTCTGATTTTTTTTCTCTCTCTCCTTTAAAAAATGCTTATTTCTTCTCCGGCATTTCATTTCCCCCCTTAGCGAAGTCGCAGGCGCTCCGGCTGAGACGATTCGAAGAAGTCAGACCAAAGGTGCTTCCATTATCGTTCGGCTGCAGCTTTTGTGTTTATCTCCCCGCGAAACGTTTCTGTTGTCTTTCTGCTCGGCTGCGGCAATTAATTCCTTCTGGAAAGAGCAGAAAATTAACGGAGTAACCGTAGCAAAAGCAGGGAACAGCGGGGGGGGGGGGGGGGGGGGGAAAACGGGGGGAAGGAACGACGGAGAATGCTCACCTGCGTGTTCGGCGATACAGGCAGGAGTGGGCTTCAAAAACTTTAGCAAGGGCTTCTCTGCCCGGTTTCTGGTGGGCGTGGCCTAGTCGGCCTCCTGCACCGAGACGAGGGGAAACATTTTTGCCCTCCCCGGGCTCTGGAGGCTTTTCTCGAGCCTCCGGGAGGGTGAAAACAGCCTCCCAAGATTCCAGAGCAGGGGTGGGTTCTAAATTTTTTTACTACCGGTTCTGTGGGCGTGGCTTATTTTGTGGGTGTGGCTTGGAGGTCATGTGGCTAGGTGGGCGTGGCTAGCTGGCCAGAGTCATTTCTGGAAGGTCCTCGCACTTACGACCAGTCCTCGCACTTACGACCCGACTCATTTGTTTGCTTTTAACACTGATCAGCTGTAGGGCGGCCCTTCAAAGCCCCTCAGCAAGAGTTTAAATGTTTTTTTTCCCTCTAGTTATCAGCTGGGACTCAGGAGGCAGCAATAGATTGGGGGTGGGACCAAATAAAAGGTAAGAATAACATGGGTGGGGGGGTGGGAGGGCAAGGGGGAGAACCGGTTCGGTGATGTCATATCGTCACCGCTACCGGCTCAGCCGAACCGGACCGAACCGGGAGGAACCCACCACTGTTCCAGAGGCCCTCTGAACGCCAGGAACAGGCCCGTTTCTGGCCTTCCAGAACTTCCAGTAGGCCTGTTTTTCATCCTCCCCGAGATTCCACGCACATCCTGCACTTACCTGCATCCAAAACGGACTGCGTGGCTACTCCTGGGAGGGGTGCGGTGGGGTGGGTGGGGCCAGCCAGAAGTGGGATTTGTGGCAGTGGTGGGTTGCCCCCGGTTCGCACTGGTTCTATAGAACCGGTAGTAAA
>NW_026844018.1:120000-202500 GCF_029531705.1 Pantherophis guttatus
TCTGTCTGTCTGTCTGTCTGTCTGTCTATCTATCTATCTATCTATCTATCTATCTATCTATCTATCTATCATCTTCTATCTGGTTGGATGAATTGTTCATTTCCCTTTTGGCGTTAAATCTCCCCACAGGATTCCAATTCTGAAGCAGTGGACTCCTCCTCCTCCTCCTCCTAAAATTTGAAAAACATTGATCTACTTACTAATCCATCCTTCTTTGAAGGTTCAGTTTAGGATGATAGCAAACAGGCAGGTAAAGCAATGATTCCTGAGAATTAGGGTTAGGGTTAGTCCTACCGTGAAGTTGATTTTTGGGTCTGGCTACTTCGTGGGACTGACAGACATTCAACACTCCCAGTTTGGCATGAAACCATGGACACTCATTGGATACGATTATGCAACCCTGTACCATCTAATAGTAGTCTAGTCCAACCCACACACTCTCTCTTCCTACTAGGACTTCAAAGGAAACCTTCTCAAAGGCTTGGCTAAAGTCAAGATATATTATGTCCATCTCATTCCCATAGTCAACTAAACCAATCACTCTGTAAAAAAAATAATAATAACCTTATTGGTTTTGTTGTTGTTGTTGTTGTTGTGAAGTCATGTCTGACCCATCGTGACTCCATGGACAACATTCCTCCAGGCCTTCCTGTTCTCTACCATCCTCTGGAGTCCATTAAGCTCACCCGACTTCTTCCGTGACTCCATCCAGCCACCTCCTTCTCTGCCGTCCCCTTCTTCTTTTGCCCTCCATCGTTCCCAGCATAGGCTCTTCTCCAGGGAGTCCTTCCTTCTCATTAGGTGGCCAAAGGATTTGAGTTTCCTCTTCAGGATCTGGCCTTCTCAAGAGCAGTAGGGTTGATCTCCTCCAGGACGGACCGGTTGGATGGCCTTGCAGTCCAAGGGACTCACAGGAGTCTTCTCCAGCACCAGAGTTCAAAGGCCTCCATTCTTTGGCGCTCAGCCTTCCTTATGGTCCAACTTTCACAGCCATCCATTGCAACTGGGAAAACCTTGAGGATACGCTCTTTTGTTGGCAGGGTGATGTCTCTGCTTTCCCTATTGGTTTCTTCTCGATAAATTGAGACTAGGATTTATTTATTAAATTTATATGCAATCCCTCTCGCTACCGAGAGAGACTGGGCTGGGCAGCTTCCAATGTCATCAAATAAACTAAAAAACTCGATTATAATTATGCATGCAACGAACGTTACAGGAATGAAATGGAGAATTTATCAAGCAATGCTTTCTTTTCCAAGCGTTCTTCCTTTTGAGTGTTGGTTGTTCCCTTTTCTACTACACACATACCCAGAGACAGACAGACAGACAGAAACACACACACCATGGGAAGTGAAGTGTGCATTGGATAATGCCTGCATTTTGATAATGGAGATGACTTAATCCATTAATAAAAAGAGCTTCGTGACATCCATCCTTTCACTAGCAGAGCAAAAAAAATCAAGAATAATTAGCCCGGTGTCCCACTTAAATCAGTAATCTTTTTAACACGGGTCTCTAGAGGAAATCTATATAATTTTTCGGTCTGCAATCTGGTAAGCCAGGATGGAGGCAGAAATGAATCGGTTGCAGCTGTTGGAAACCAGGGTTCTTCCTCTTGGAGCCTCGGTTAGGCTGACGACTTAAAGAGACATATGTTGTACGGCAGACGTATAGACAGATGCGCCGAATGGAACGACTCGTTTTAGTTTCCCTCTTTCATTTTACATATTAATTAAAGGAGGCAATTTATCTCGTTAAATAATTCACATTGACATTTCAAAACCATTTGCCAAGTTTTGAACGCACAGACACACACACACACACAGGATTTGCCTCAACACAGTGCGATGAATTCCAATAATGCATGAAAAGGTTTTAAAATACACACAGACACACAGACACAAATCCCTGCATTTATTCTTCAACGTAAAAGAGTGGAATCTAACCCAATGTTTCTCAGTCTTGGCAACTTTAAGATGGGTGGACTTCAACTCCCAGAATTCCCCAGCCAGCATACTTTAAGACGGGCGGACTTCAATTACCGTATTTTTCGGAGTATAAGACGCAACTTTTTCCCACCTAAAAGGGGGTGAAAATTTAGGTGCGTCTTATATGCCGAATGTAGCCCCACCCACCCACTGGCCCCCACCCTCTGCCTCCCAGCAGTTACCTCTTTGCAAGCGAACAGCAAGAAAAAACAGCTCCTTTCAGCTTCAGCACAGTCTGATTAGCACAAGTTGATTGGATCGGCCTCCCGACTCTCAGCTGTTTTGCGCAGGGCTCTGCTGCTTGCTGCAAAGAGGTAAATTGCTGGAGCAGATTTTTTTTTTCCCCTTGTGCTAATCAAGCTATGCTGAAATCGAAACTGAAAGTAAAGCAGGCTGTTTGCTGCAACGAGGCAAAATTGCTCAGAGGCAGAGGGAGATTTCTTTTTCTTCTTCTCCTCACCAAAAAAGGTAGGTGCGTCTTATACTCCGAAAAATACGGTAATCCTTGCTTTCTACAGGTAGTCCTTGACTTATGACCACAACTAAATTTCTGTTGCTAAATGAGACAGTGGTTAAGTATGTTTTGCTCCATTTTACGACCTTCCTTGGCACAGTTCTTAAGAGAAGTAACAGTAACAGAGTCGGAAGGGACCTTGGAGGTCATTTAGTCCAACCTGCTCTTCTTAATAAACACAGTTGTGGATATACATAGCTGGCTGGGGAATTCTGGGAGTTGAACTCCACCCGTCTTAAAGTTGCTAAAGTTGAGAATAGCTGGTTTAATGAAAGAATTAACTGCATTTATGACTTGCAACCGGAAACCAATTCTGTAGTATTGATTTCATTATAGGTTTGAGGTGAGACCGAGGTAGCACATAATATTAGCACATCCGATTTAACCATGGTTTAAAAGAAGGAAGTGTGGATGATGGATGTGGCAATACAGGGGGACACTGGTAGCCCTCGACTTACGACTGTAACTGAGCCCAAAATTTAAGTTGCTAAGTGAAACATGTGTTAAGGGACTTTTGCCCCGTTTTATGACATTTCTTGCCACAGTTGTTCAGTGAAACGCTGCAGTGGTTAATTTAGGAACACGGTTGTTGAGTGAATCTGGCTTCCCTATTGACTTTGCTTATCAGAAGGCCACAAAAGGGGACCGTGTGAAGGCAGGACAAGAAGCAATGGATGGAAACTCATCAAGGAGAGACGCAACCTAGAACTAAAGAGAAATTTCCTGACAGTCAGGACAATTAACCAGTGGAACTCCTTGCCTCCAGAAGTTGTGGGTGCTCCATCACTGGAGGATTTTAAGAAGAGACTGGACTGCTCTCTGTCGGAAATGGTGTAGGGTCTCCTGCTTGGGTGGGTGGGGGGTTGGACTAGATGACCTACAAGGTCCCTTCCAACTCTGTTAATCTGTAATCTAATCTGGTCCCTTCTAAATTTTTTATTCTGTTAATATCTCTAACACCATCAAACCCCCAACTCTGCCTATCCCAGGTTTTTGGGGAAGGACTCGATATAGGTGGACAAATCCACCAACTCCAGCCTGTCTCTGAACTGTCATTAAACAGGCAGTCGTAAATTGAGGACTATATCACTTGAAGCTATTCTCTCTCCTGATTCATTCAGCTTCACTGGCGGCCTTGAGATTTACTGCAAACCATCAAAGATTTCTTTTGCACAACCAAAGTTCGTGAAAACTGTCCAATGCTCTGAGAGAAAGAGAGAGAGAGAGAGAGAGAGACGAGAGAGAACAAGAGAGAGAGAGAGAGAGAGAATGAGAGAGACGAGAGAGAAAGAGAGAGAGAGGAGAGAGAGAGAGACGAGAGAGAACAAGAGAGAGAGAGAGAGAGAGAGAGAGAGAGATGAGAGAGAGACGAGAGAGAGAAAGAGAGAGAGAGAGAGAGGGAGAGGGAGAGAGAGAGAGAGAGAGAGAGAGAATCTCCAAAACCCAAGCCCTGACTGTGACTCACAAATGATGCTGTCCAGTAAAGCAGGATATGTTGCACTGGTGGTCTCATTAGTAAAAGTCCCAAGGCTCATTGTGTGTAATTTTAAAAATACTAAATAGCCTGGATTGCACACTGGCTAACCTCAATTTGGACTCACAAATCCTGGATGCACTAAAGTAAGAGCTAGGGCAGGTTCAAGAAACAACCCTTGAAATGGGCAGCCTGTAATTTAAAGCAAAACCATGGCTTAGAAGAATTTTGGGACTTGTGCTTGCTTGAAACCTGATTGGAAGCTCACAGAAAGTGATATCTGACATCTGAAATTAATTGGCATGGAAAATTGGATATTGTAAATTTCTTTCCAGAACTTTTGCCCTGGCTGCTAGACCTTCATGGTTGAAAGCTCTCCTTTTGGGAACCACTGGAGGAATCCTTCTTCTGCTGCCTCTATCAATGACTTCCCCTTTGCATCAGGAAAATTAAAAGCACCCAAAGTTCATGAGAACTGTTCAATGCTGAGAGAGAGAGGTGGGGGAGGGAGAGAGAGAGACAGAGAGAGATCTCATCTGCTGATAGCTGACGTGGTCTGCTGCTTTTGTTCTTCTTTTGAGTTGCTACCAAGGCACAATTGCGATGCTTTCTTGATTTTCCTGTGAGGGCATTGGAGCAGTTGGGAAAGAACAAAGAATGAAGGTGGAGGTTTGGTCTCTGTACATTTTGTTACCAGGCTAGGTAACATCTTCAGCAGAGTTTAGGGGATGTCCATCTCAGTGTTCTTCTGCTTGTGTGGTCAGTAGGTCTTGTGATGAGGAGGTCCTGTCAGGTGAGGGTCTTGTGAAGGGTCTTATGATGGGTCAGGTAGGGGTCACATCAGGTGAGGGTTAGGGTTAGGGTTAGGGTTAGGGTTGTTAGAGTTGTTAGAGTTGTTAGAGTTGTTAGAGTTGTTAGAGTTGTTAGAGTTGAGTTGTTAGAGTTGTTGGAGTTAGAGTTAGAGTTGTTAGAGTTAGAATTAGAGTTAGAGTTAGGGTTAGGGTTAGGGTTAGCGTTAGAGTTGTTAGAGTTGTTAGAGTTGTTAGAGTTGTTAGAGTTAGCGTTAGAGTTGTTAGAGTTAGAATTAGTTAGTGTTAGTGTTAGTGTTAGTGTTAGGGTTAGGGTTAGGGTTAGGGTTAGAGTTGTTAGAGTTAGAGTTGTTAGAGTTAGAATTAGAGTTAGAGTTCCGGTTAGCGTTAGGGTTAGAGTTGTTAGAGTTAGAATTAGAGTTAGAGTTCTGGTTAGGATTAGGGTTAGGGTTAGGGTTAGGGTTAGAGTTGTTTAGAGTTAGAATTGTTAGAGTTAGAATTAGTTAGAGTTAGAGTTAGAGTTAGAGTTAGAGTTCCGGTTAGGGTTAGGGTTAGGGTTAGGGTTAGGGTTAGGGTTAGGGTTAGGGTTAGAGTTAGAGTTAGAGTTGTTAGAGTGAGTTAGCGTTAGAGTTGTTAGAGTTAGCGTTAGAGTTGTTAGAGTTAGAATTAGTTAGGGTTAGGGTTAGTGTTAGTGTTAGGGTTAGGGTTAGAGTTGTTAGAGTTAGAGTTGTTAGAGTTAGAATTAGAGTTAGAGTTCCAGTTAGGGTTAGGGTTAGGGTTAGGGTTAGGGTTAGGGTTAGAGTTGTTAGAGTTAGAGTTGTTAGAGTTAGATTTAGTTAGTGTTAGTGTTAGTGTTAGGGTTAGGGTTAGGGTTAGGGTTAGGTTTAGGGTTAGGGCAGTGGTGGGTTGCCCCCGGTTCGGACCGGTTCACAAGAACCGGTAGTAAAACTGGCGGGAAGCTTCGCCCACCACCCCGGATGTTGTCATCGGCGATCTGCACATGAGCAGAAGCTTCTGCACATGTGCAAAAGCAAGGTGCACGAGCGAAGCAGGCGTGTGCGTGCATGATCCCGTTGCGAAGTGGTAGTAAAGGTAAGTAGAACCCACCCCTGAGTTAGGGTTAGGGTTAGGGTGTTGTGATGGGTTAGGGTTAGGGTGTTGTGATGGGTCAGGTTGTATTAAGTGAGCAACCGAAACCTTATAAGCAGAAGAATACCAACATGGGCATCCCCTCAACTCTGCTGAAGATGTTACCCAGCCTGGTAACGAAACGTTCAGTGACCAGCCCACAAGCTCAGAGAACAAACCTACACCCACTTCCTACACCTGAGCTGCAGATTCTTGTCACCATCACACACAAAAAGACGGATATTTCTTTCTTTTTTTTGCAGAGTGCTAACACACAAAAGCCGCCCACATTACAACATCAGTTCTTAGAATAATAGAACCACAGGACCGGAAGGCACCCTGGAGGTCTTCTAGTCCAGCCCTCTTCTCAAGCAGGAGACCTTATCCCATTCCAGTCAAATGGCTATCCAGCCGCCTCTTGAAAAACCTCCAGTGATGGAGCACCCATAACTTCTAGTGGCAAGCAGTTCCCCTGGTTAATTGTTCCCACTGTCAGGACATTCCTCCTTGGATCTAGGTTGGATCTCTCTTTAATGATCTTCCACCTGTCCCTTCTTGTCCTGCTCTCAAGACAGGAGCTTTGGAAGAATCTCCTGCCTGTCTGTTAGCTCTTGATGAACCCTACCACAAAACATGGTTTATCAAATGGTTTAAACTAGGTTTAAGATGGGCTGTGAGCTCTAAACAGACCCAGGTGGAGAAACCGCAGAAAACGAGAGAGGGAACAATGAAATGGATATATTTTTGGATCATTTTCAGAGGGAACGCAAATCAAACAACGTCTATACCAGGGGTGAAATCCAGCAGGTTCTGACAGGTTCTGGAGAACTGGTAGCGGAAATTTTGAGTTGTTCAGAGAACCAGCAGATACCACCTCTGGCTGGCCCCAGAGGGTGGGGTGGGAATGGGGATTTTGCAATATCCTTCCCCCAGGAGTGGGGAGGGAATGGGGATTTTGCAATATCCTTCCCCAGGAGTGGGGAGGGATTGGGGATTTTGTGATATCCTTCCCCCAGGAGTGGGGAGGGAATGGGGATTTTGCAATATCCTTCCCAGGAGTGGGGAGGGATTGGGGATTTTGTGATATCCTTCCCCCAGGAGTGGGGAGGGAATGGGGATTTTGCAGTATCCTTCCCCTGGAGTGGGGAGGGAATGGGGACTTTGCAATATCCTTCCCCCAGGAGTGGGGAGGGAATGGGGATTTTGCAATATCCTTCCCCCAGGAGTGGAGAGGGATTGGGGATTTTGCGATATCCTTCCCTGCCACGCCCACCAAGCCACGCCCCACCAAGCCACGCCCACAGAACCGGTAGTAAAAAAAAATTGGATTTCACCACTGGTCTATACATTAAATTTCTGTGCGCCCGTGCTTATATTTGTTCTGTAGAAGCAGAGAAGATGCCATACGCAATTTGGATATTTTTTTTTAAAAAAAAATACACAAAATCCAGCAAAGTCTGATTGCTAAGAAACCCAAACGATCGTTGAAAAGTACCGATGGGGCTGTGCGAAGAATTGCGGTGTAGCTTGTTCTCTGAGTAAATCAGCTCTTTGAATCCAATTGGCGCCATTGATTTGGCGGATCGAATTTGGTGGGGTTTTAATCAAATGGCTAGTTTAACCGTTAGGAATCTGGAGTAGACTGAAATGCCCCCTCCCTGAGTGGGCATTTTTCCCTGAGTGGAACTGATCCGATGATTCCAACATTTCAGACTAAAATGGCTGAACTCATTTGTGTGTGTGTGTGTGTGTGTGTGTGTGTGTGTGTGTGTTAAAGGCTCATTAATCACACACCGGGCTTCGTTATTCAAGTTAACCGTAAAATATAGATATTAGGCTTTTCGCTCTTTTCTGTATCTCTTGTTTGCTGCCTTTTCACTTCCTTTGCTGACTTGGGGGATTCAAGGTTACGACGAGTCGCTTGAAATCCTTCATCCTCAGCAACTGAAGGAAGATGCTGATCCCATTTGGGCTCATTCACCCAATTTTAATGATTTGGAAACGCCGGAATGTAAAACTTTTCCCAATCTCTCTGGCCATGCAGAGGACCCCCTCCTCTTCCTTCGCCCCCTCCTCTTCCTTCCTCCCTTCTCTTCCCTTCCCCTCCCCCTCCCCTTCTCCTTCTGTCCCTCCTCTTCCTTTTCCTCCTGTCCCTCCCCACTTTCTCCCCCTTTCCCTCCCTTCCTCTTCTTTTTCCTCCTCCTCTCCATCTCCATCTCCCTCTCCCTCTCATCCTCTTTTTCCTCCCCCTTTCTCCTCCTCTCCATCTTCTTCCCCCTCTCCCTCACCTCTCCCTCCCCCTCCCTTCTTTTTCCTCCTCCTCGCCATCTCCCTCCCATCCTTTTTCCTCCCCCTCTCTTCCTTTCTCCTCCTCTCCATCTTCTTCCCCCTCTCCCTCTCCTCTCCCTCCCGCTCCCTTCCTCTTCCTTTTCTCCTCCTCTCCATCTCCCTCTCCCTCCCATCCTCCTTTTCCTCCCCCTCTCTTCCTTTCTCCTCTCCCTCTTCTTCCCCCTCTCCCTCCCCTCTCCCTCCCCCTCCCTTCCTCATCTTTTTCCTCCTCCTCTCCATCTCCCTCTCCCTCTCACTCTTTTTCCTCCCATTTCTCCTCCTCTCCATCTTCTTTCCCCTCTCCATCTCCCTCTCCCTCCCATCCTTTTTCCTCCCCCCTCTCTTCCTTTCTCTTCCTCGCCATCTTCTTCTCCCTCTCCCTCCCCCCTTCCGCTTCCTCTTCCTCCTGTCCTTCCTCCCCCTCTCCCTCCTCCTCTTCTTCATCCCTCGAACTCTTCCCCTCCTTCTCTATCTCCCCTTCCTTCCCTTCCCCCTCCCGTCCAATGTCACCAGTATCACAAATCTATACATCTGGCCGGAAATGTTTTCCGGCAAATCTAATTGTTGTATTAGCCCGCTGTTGCTTTCTGCTTTTCCGTTGACCTCTCTGCTGTCTGTTGGCGTGATAAAAGCGTGTCCGGGGTGGCTCTGCCTGCTGCCCCCCCCCATTCGCTCTGACCCACCTGGGTCATTGGCAGAGATGGCCTTTCCCAGGGACCCCATTACAATGATTAAGCTCCAAATGGAGAGGCCTCTTCCCTCCTTACAGCGGCAAAACGACTCCGCCGGGATCAGTTGGGGGATGCCGAGCTGGATGGGAAAAACTTCGCCCCTCGGTTCCCGCAGCACAGCCTGCCACAAACACCGTACTGAGATACAGCCAGTCCTTGACTTACAACTATTGGCTTAGTGACTGTTCCAGCAACTGCAGTGATTCACTTAACCACGGTGGCAAGACAGGTCATAAAACGGGTTAAAATTCACTTCGCCACTTTCTTGCTTAACGACCTACATTTGGGGCTCCATTGCGGTTGTCAGTTGAGGACCAGCTGTATTAACATTGACTTAAAATTACTCCAGATGATGGGAAGGAAAAGAGCAAGAGATGGCCAGGGTGGAGGTGAGGTCTTATCTCAGGCTACCATCCACCTCCAGCGTGGAAGTGGTGCAAGGCAGGACAAGAAGCAACGGATGGAAAGTAATCAAAGAGAGAAGCAACCTAGAACTAAGGAGGAAATTTCCTGACAGGGAGGACAATTGGATAACCATTTGTCGAGAATGGTATAGGGCCGTGATGGCGAACCTATGGCATGTGTGCCACAGGCGGCACGCGAAGCCATGTTGCCTGGCACGACAGCTCAGCTCCGGTGCGCATGTGTCGGAGTCTCTGGAGGCTGGGGACGGCAAAAAAGTCACTTCCTGTCCAACCAGAAGTTGGGAAACGGGCCGTTTTGGGCCTCCGAGGGGGTGGGGAAGGCTGTTTTCGCCCTCCCCAGATGCATAGAGAGGATCTGGAGCCAGGTGAGAAAGAAAAACGGCCTACCGGGCCATCGTGTGCTAGGAGCAGGGGGAAGGGGGGGTCGCATGCATGATGTGGGGTGCATAGAATTATGGGTGTGGGCACATGTGCACGCGAACCCCCCCCCCCCCCCCCCCCCCCCCGCCCCCCCCTGGCACAAAGGTTAGCCATCACTGGTATAGGGTCTCAATAAAGGAGGATATTTGTAGGTCAGGGCTGAAATGAGGGGTCCTTGATGCCCTCTGAGCTTGCTTGTTTTCTTGCAGACGTCTCATGACCCAACTAGGTAACATCATCAGTGCTAGTAAGGAGTGATGTTTGCTGTCAGTTTGCATAGGGTCTCCTGCTTGAGCAGGCGCTCCACGGCCCCCTTCCAACTTTGCTCTTCTGTTCCTTTTGTTAGATCTTCTCTTGATGTCCCTCTTGAAGTTTGAGGGCTGCTGGGAGGAAAATCCATCTGGTTCACTTACAAGCTGGGAGGAAGACACTGGAAATAAAATGGAGGCCGGGGCCTGATTGGAAAGAAGGTCCGTTTATTGATGAAGCAGAACCCACCAACCTCATGTGATTCTGGGACGGCTGACAAAATAGAGTTGAGAGCGGGTGGGTTTTTATACCTTCTAGATTCCTATGGGGTCACGTAGGGGTCATGACTGGCTCTACAGGCAAAAGGGGGGATGCAAATCCTAGGTGTTTGTCTGAGCTAATCTTGTCAACTTTTTGTTTGTTGCTTATCAGGAATTTCTGTCTGACCCAGTCTTTCTGAATGGATTACCAAATTTGCATTTCTAAAAGCTGTCTGTCAACCCTGAAGCTGGCCTGGCCGAAGCCATCCTGGAGCTTCAGTGTTGCCGCACTGGAGCCGAGGGATGGGGAGGGAAGGATTAGAGATAGCTGGGGTTGTGCTTTCCCTTGGGAACCAAGGACATTCTCACACCTGATCAGAGGAAGGAGGAGTGACGTCACCAGACCATCAGACAGTGCCTTGATTGGATCATGTGACTGATTTTTAAAAAAAATTTGATTTATATGCCGCCCTTCTCCGGAGACTCAGGGCGGCTTACAATGTGTCAAGCAATAGCCTTCATACTTTTGTATATTTTATACAAAGTCAGCTTATTGCCCCCACAATCCGGGTCCTCATTTTACCCACCTTAGAAAGGATGGAAGGCTGAGTCGACCTTGAGCCTTGGAGAGATTCGAACTTACTTTAATTGCAGACAGCTGGTGTTAAATTACAGTGCTTAGTCTGCAGAGCTATTCAGGCTCCTTTTGATTGTTTGGGGTTGGGAGAAAAACTTTTACTTTTAATTAGGCGAAAAACTGTGGGACTTTTCAGAATCGGTTTTCACCAGATACGTGCCAATTTCCAATAAAGCTATTCTTTGAGGAATCTACTTGTCTTGCAGTGTTGCTTGAAATGGTCCTAAAGATAAAGATAAAGGTTCCCCTCGCACATATGTGCTAGTCGTTCCCAACTCTAGGGGGCGGTGCTCATCTCCGTTTCAAAGCTGAAGAGCCAGCGCTGTCCGAAGACGTCTCCGTGGTCACGTGGCTGGCATGGCTCAACGCCAAAGGCGCACGGAACGCTGTTCCCTTCCCACCAAAGGTGGTCCCTGTTTTTCTACTTGCATTTTTTACGTGCTTTCGAACTGCTAGGTTGGCAGAAGCTGGGACAAGGAACGGGAGCTCACCCCGTTACGCGGCACCAGGGATTCGAACCGCTGAACTACCGACCTTTCAATTGACAAGCTCAGCGTCTTAGCCACTGAGCCACTGTGTCCCATTTGAAAAGGATTTACTACTGAGAATTCTGACACTGACCTCCTCAGTTTCTGCTTGGGACAGGGAAACTGGGGCTGGTTTCTGCCTCCCTTAAGATTTTTCTCATTTCTCATTTAGGGGACATATTCTATCCTGCCTTTTTAATATTTCCCAAAATATTTCATTCTTCCAGGAGGTGTGTGGAGGGGGAGGGAGGCTTCCCACAGGACTTCCTCCCAGCTCTCCAACAATCTACCTTTTCCTGAAGAAATAACCGACGTGGTCGTAAGGCGGCATCGCCAGGCAAAGTGGAACTGAGAACCTCATAGCATGATGGTCCGATGCGTCACCGTAGTTTCCCCATCAGGTACGCCAAGTCTGAGGCTGCCTTCCCCATATTGCTATGACGATGGGCAAAACCCTGGAAGCTGCACCATCTCTGACTGTTAATTGGGTGTTATTTATTTGCCTTGCCGGGCAGACATTTCCCGTCGGAGGGATTAAACGGCGCCTGGTTTGCACCCTGCTTGGAAAAAGGCTCCCACAGGCCTGGCCGAAAGCATCTACTCCGGGGGTGTCCAACTCGATTTCATTGAGGGCCGCAAGAGGTTGTGTTTGACCTCAGGGGCCGGGGTGGGCGTGGCCAGGGTGGGCGTGGCCAGCTTGACGTCACTCGTGCCAGGGGCGTCTGTGGTGGCCCGAGCGCTCTGCCAGCGAAAACGGGCACCCGAGCTCCAGTTTCAGCTGCGACGGCCTCCTGCCAGCGAAAATGGAGCTCAGGAAGGAAAAGCTGTTTGGCAGGGCTGGGAAAGATGGGAGGTGTAGTCCAATCCTTCTGAAAGACATCCGGTTGGGAAACGTTGTTTGGCAGGGCTGGGAAAGATGGGAGGTGTAGTCCAATCCTTCTGAAAGACATCCGGTTGGGAAAAGTTGTTTGGCAGGGCTGGGAAAGATGGGAGGTGTAATCCAATCCTTCTGAAAGACATCCGGTTGGGAAACGTTGTTTGGCAGGGCTGGGAAAGATGGGAGGTAGTAGTCCAATCCTTCTGAAAGACACCAGGTTGGAAAAAGCTGTTTGGCAGGGCTGGGAAAGATGGGAAGTGTAGTCCAATCCTTCAGAAAGACATCCGGTTGGGAAAAGCTGTTTGGCAGGGCTGGGAAAGATGGGAGGTGTAGTCCAATCCTTCAGAAAGACATCCGGTTGGGAAACGTTGTTTGGCAGGGCTGGGAAAGATGGGAGGTGTAATCCAATCCTTCAGAAAGACATCCGGTTGGGAAACGTTGTTTGGCAGGGCTGGGAAAGATGGGAGGTGTAGTCCAATCCTTTTGAAAGACATCCAGTTGGGAAACGCTGTTTGGCAGGGCTGGGAAAGATGGGAGGTGTAGTCTAATCCTTCTGAAAGACATCCGGTTGGGAAACGTTGTTTAGCAGGGGTGGGAAAGATGGGAGGTGTAATCCAATCCAGGGGTGAAATGTAAAATCTGTTACTACCAGTTCTGTGGGCGTGGCTTGGTGGGGGGGAGGCAATGTGACTGGATGGGTGTGGCCAACTTTTTCTTTTTTTTAACTTTTCAAAGCATTTTTCCTAATGCTTTGAAAAGCCTCTGCCGATCAGGGAACTCAGCTGGGATTGTCAGAGACTTTTCAAAGCATTTTTTTTACCACCTCGTCGGCCAAGAGGTTGCAGAAAAAAATGCTTTGAAAAGCCTCTGATGATCCCAGCTGAGCCGCGCGATCATCAGAGGCTTTTTTTTTTTTTTACTTTTAAAAGCATTTTTTCTACAACCTCTTCCGACTAAAAAATGCTTTTAAAAGTAAACTTCTGATGATCGTGCAACTCAGCTAGGCATGGGGTGGGGGGGGCACAGGGATTTTTGCTACTGGTTCTCCGAACCACCTGCCGCCATCGCTACCGGATCGGGCAATCCGGTCTGAACCGGGAGCATTTCACCCCTGGTCCAATCCTTCTGAAAGACATCCTGTTGGGAAAAGTTGTTTGGCAGGGCTGGGAAGGATGGGAAGTGTAGTCCAATCCTTCTGAAAGACATCAGGTTGGGAAAAGTTGCTTGGCAGAGCTGGGAAAGATGGGAGGTGTAGTCCAATCGTTCTGAAAGACATCAGGTTGGGAAACGCTGTTTGGCAGGGCTGGGAAAGATGGGAGGTGTAGTCCAATCCTTCTGAAAGACATCAGGTTGGGAAAAGTTGTTTGGCAGGGCTGGGAAAGATGGGAGGTGTAGTCCAATCGTTCTGAAAGACATCTGTTTGAGAAACGCTGTTTGGCAGGGCTGGGAAAGATGGGAAGTGTAGTCCAATCCTTCTGAAAGACACCAGGTTGGGAAAAGCTGCTTGGCAGGGCAGGCTCTGAATATCGCCCCCTCCGTCTCATTCTTTGATAAAAGAAAATCAGAATTATTTGGTGTTCCATCGCGCTGAGATTCGAGTTGCCAACTGCCAGCGTTGTAGCACTAAATACTTGAACGCTATCCACCGTCTTCCAGCGTGATCTTGGTCACATCGATTCATATGTGGCGTTTCCGAATCCAACTTTTTTGCCAGCAGTTCTGCCATATGGAAAGTTCAAAGATTTGAGAAATTCAAGATGTTTGCCAAAGGAAACGGAGAAAGCGCCAGGCTGAGCGAGGCAGCTTCTGCTTCTCCTCCCGGATTTCTCTATCCAAATCTTGACTTTCGGCGGTTAAAATTAAGCGTTTCGTCTCGCGAAGAAAATCGCGGAACGTGCTGTAAAGCCTCGCCAGGCCTTCGGCACAGGGGGACCGCCTAGTCCTCGACTTACGACCACAATTCAGCCCAGAATTTGTGTTGCTGAGAAATGTGTTTAAGTGCTCCGTTTTACGACTTTTCTTGCCCCATTGGTTAATTGATTCGCTGCCGTTGTTAAGTTAGAAACACGGTTGTTAAGTGAATCTGGCTTCCCCATTGACTTTGCTTGTTAGAAGGTCGCAAAAGGGGATCGCGTGACCCCGGGGACACTGTAAGTGTCGTAAATGTGAGTCAATTGCCAAGCCTCTGAATGTAAACCACGTGATCATGCGGTTGCTGCAATGGCCATAAGTCTGAAAAATGGTCATAAGTTGCTTTTTTTAGTGCCGTGTCACTAAACAAACTGTTGCAAGTTAAGTCCTTGACTGACACCTGTAACTGAGTCCACAATTATTGTCATCATTCACGATGGTCGTAAAGCAGATCACTCTGTGACCACATCCGATTTTATGACATTTTTCAGGGTAGTCATTAAGTGAGCATGGCAGTCGTTAAGCAAACCTGCTGGCAGTTAAGCCAACCCATTGTTGGCCATGGGATGGTTTGTGACAGAAGCTGAAAAAACAGGAAGTCCTCAATTTACAACAGTTTAAGTTACGACGACACCGAAAAAAGTGATTTACGACCATTTTTCAGACTTACAACCACTTGCAGCAACCCCATTCCCGTGTTCAAAATTAGGACATTTGACAACTGGCTCATATTTATGACGGTTCCAGAGCCCCGGGGGTCACGGGATCCCCTTTTGCGACCTTTTGGACAAACAAAGTCAGCAAATTCGCTTAACAACCGTGTTCCTGACTTAACGGCAGTAATTCACTTAAGAACTGCAGCAAGAAAGGCCGCAAAATGGAGGGGGAATTCCCTTAATGATTGTCTCGCTCAGCTACAGAAATCTGGGGCTCCATTGTGGCTGTAACCCTACTTGCAAATGCTAGTTTACCATCATAAATTGGTAATCCTGGTCACGTGACCACAGCTTGCTGCAAATCGCTTTAAAGGCAGTGGTGGGATTCAGCCGGTTCGGGCTGGTTTGGGCGAACTGATTGTTAAATTGCTGGCTGGCCCTGCCCCTCCCTGCCACGGCCCTTCCAGAAGTCCCCAGGCACCCCATTTTGGCTTCTAGGTAAGTGCAGGGAGGCCTCGTAGGCAGGGGTGAAATGCTACCGGTTCAGACCAGTTCGGCCGAACCGGTAGCGATTGCGGTAGGTGGTTCGGAGAACCGGTAGCGATGGCAGTGCGAGGCTCCACCCATCCACCTGGTTTTAACCAGGAAGTAACCTGTTTTTTACCCTCTGTGCATGTGTGCACTTCAGAACCGGAAGGGAAGGTAAGTCGATTTCACCCCTGCTGCTAGGCCCAAAACGGGGCGTGGGGGAGTGTGGCGCAGTCCCCCCGCAGCCTGTTTTGTTCCCAGGAGGCTGAAGGAAGGCCTACTACGCCCAAAATGGGGATGCAGAGAAGCAGCGCATTTCTCCCCCCGCCGCCGTGGGCCATTTTTGCTCCCAGGGGGTTGCCGGAGGCCAAGTGCTGCCTGTCACACCCCCTAGCCACACCCACCATGGCCACGCCCACCCACCAGTCATTAGGGCAGAGAACCAGTTGTTAAATTATTTGAATCCCATCACTGTTTAAAGGGTTGGCTGGGGGCCACGTTCCCAAAATGCAGCGAACCAAATGTGGAAAATACGGAAATATATATATATATATTCTTCAGCAGCGAAGATCTTGCTAGAGACCAAACGCCCCCCAAATTGCAGGTTTCCAGTTTAATCAAGTTTGCAACCCAGATTTCTTGTTATCTCACCTCACTTGGCTTCTTATCTCCAACCCACCTACCTGCTCAGGTAAGTTATCTCCAGGTGGCTGAATTTTCTCTCTCTCTCTCTCTCTGTTACAGATAGAGAGTTGCAAAAATGAGGAGAACATCCAGGGCATCAGATTTTTAAAAAAACAAAAAAAAAACAAAAAAAAAACCATAATCCAGAAGGGTCCAAATTTCTACTGGGAACGAAGGAAGTTAACGGTTTCCAGACGTCTTGCAGAAAATTTCCGACATCCTTCCAAACCTGATCAAAAGCAATGGAATTACAGCTTTAAAAATAACAAAAATCTAGGAAAACACCTTTGGATGAAAATGGTTTACACAGGTTAGATTAAATCTTCTTATACATTTCATCGTAATATAACATAAATTACATATGCGTCTTAATATTTATATTAACTTGTTACCTATTCTTTATTCGATTGTCAATCTAATCTGTGTAGAAAAAGAACACTGTCTGACTGATTGTATTGTATTGTATTATAATAAATTTCAATAAAATAGTTAAAAAGAAAAGAAAATGCTCTTACGGGTAGTCCTCGACTTACAACCACAACGCAGCCCAAAATTTCTGTGGCTAAGCGGAACAATTATGAAGTGAATTTCGCCACTGTTTCTTGCCACAGTTGTTAAGTGAATCACTGCAGTTATTAAGTTAGTAACATGGTCATTAAGTGAATCCGGCTTCCCCGTTGGCATTGCTTGTTGGAAGGTCGCAAAAGAGGATCGCATGACTCCCGGGGGACACTGCGACCGTCGTAAATACAAGTCAGTTGCCAAGCGTCTGAATTTTGATCACATAACCCTGGGGACGCGGTGTTAGGAAATGAGTATTACCTACCTTGTTGCGTTGGCAATATATAAACCATCAATATAGCTTTAAGACTGCTGTATTGCATCATACTGTGTCCTGATTGGTTAGCTCTGTAGCCAATCTCCTTAAGAGGGAGCTAGAAACATGGTTTGTTTCTCTTTGCTGTTCTTGCTCTCTGATATCTCTCTGTACGCTACTGTTTGCAAATCCAGAAGAACTGTTTATTGTGAATGACTACGATGACTGGTAAGAAGACTTTGTTATTGGATTATCCCTGGACTGTCATTTTGCTGTCTTCTGCTTTTTTGTGTATGACCTGGACTGTTATTGGACTGTGCCTTACTAGTAAACACAACTCAGTGTATCTGTGTGTTGACTGTGTTTATTCATACCTACTCTCAATCGCTTTCATGTACACACCCTTGCTATTCAAGGGTTACTCTGCGAATTCCTTAACACGCGCGGCAACGGTCGTAAGTGTGAAAAAGGACCGTAAGTCACTTTTTTCATTGCTGTCGTAACTTTGAATGGTCACTAAGTGAACTGTTGTAAATTGAGGGCTACCTGCAAAAGGAGCTTATCTTTATTTAATCTTTAAAGGTCCTTTTTCCCAACAGCTGTTCCTAAGCAAATATATTGAGTTTCCTACTACCGTATTTTTCGGAGTATAAGACGCACCTTAATTTTTGGGGAGGAAAATAAGAAAACAGCTGATTGGCAGGTGGAGCGGCCTCCCCGAATACCTCCAATCAGCTGTTCCCAGAGGTGAATTTTAGCAACAGGTTCCTTGGTTGTGAGCTCTGTGCCTTGCTTTGTTTTCTGCCTCTGAAACTTCTGAAATTCTGTTTCAGAAAAAAACTTTTTTTCCTGCCTCTGAAAGCCTCCAAAACAGCTTCAGAAAAAAAGCCTCTGAAGCTCTGTTTGGGGGCTTCTTTTCTGAAGCTCTGTTTGGAGGCTTTTTTTCTGAAGTTTTGTTTCTGATGCTTTTTTCAGCCTCTGAAACCTCCGTTTGAGAAGGTGGATGGGGCTACATTCGGAGTATAAGACGCACCCAGATTTTCACCCTCTTTTTGGGGGGGGGGAAGGTGTGTCTTATACTCTGAAAAATATTTCTCCAAAGGCTCATCCTTGGGGGATCCCAAAATGTTCCTTTTTCTCTCCTGCGATCTCATACTTCATAAATTTGATGTAACCAACAAGTTAGAATAGAATAGAATAACAGAGTTGGAAGGGACCTTGGAGGTCTTCTAGTCCAACCCCCTGCTTAGGCAGGAAACCCTACACCACTTATCCCATCAACTCCTTTTGATTGAACCTTCAACCCTTAGGCAGAGATTTCCCCTGGTTGATAAACAGCTGGAAGCCAGGGAGAGAATTTATTATCCACCGTGAAAAAAAAAAAACTTTCCTACATTTTATGTGGTTTGCTTACAGCAGAAAAAAGGGGGCTGCAAAAGACAGGAAACTTAATGCGAGATAAATTCGCGGCACCTTCTCCCCGATTGCCTTGAAAGGTGCCAATAAATATTTAACTCCAGAGATGCTCGGCGCTTGGCCTTTGGACCATTATCTGCGGAGAATAGAAGAGCTGCTCTTTTGTAAACTGATATATTGACCCCCATAAAAAGGTAGGATTGTTTTGCCTATCAGGGCCCGCAATGGGACACGGTTAGAAAATGAAGGATGGTACCATTCAGGGGATTCGAGCAGAGCTGAAAGAGGTTTGTGTGTTTGTGTTTATGTGTGTGTGTGTGAGAGAAAGAGAAAGAGAAAGAGAAAGGGAAGGAGGGAGGGAGGGAGGGAGAGAGAAGGAGACAGAGAGGGAAGGGGGAGGGAGAGAGAGAAGGAGGGAAAGAGGGAGGGAAAGGATGGTACCATTCAGGGGATTGGGAGCAGAGCTGAAAGAGGTTTGTGTGTGTGTGTGTTGTGTGTGTGTGTGTGTGTGTGTGTGAGAGAGAGAGAGAGAGAGAGAGAGAGAGAGAGAGAAAGAAAGAAAAAAGAAAGAGGGAGGGAGAGAGAGAAAGAGAGAGGGGGAGGGAAACAGAGAGAGAAAGGGGGAGGGAGAGAGAGAAGGAGGGAAAGAGGGAGGGAAAGAGGGGGAGAGAGAGGGGGAGGGTAAGGAGGAGGAGAGAGAGAGAGAAAGAAAGAGGGAGGGAGGGTGAGAGAGAAGGAGGGAAAGAGGGAGGGAAAGGATGGTACCATTCAGGGGATTGGAGCAGAACTGAAAGAGGTTTGTGTGTGTGTTTATGTGTGTGTGTGTGAGAGAGAGAGAGAGAGAGAGAGAGAGAAAAAAGAGGAGGGGAGGGAGGGAGAGGAAAGAGAGGGAGGAAACAGAGAGAGAAAGGGGGAGAGAGGGAGAAAAGGAGGGAAAGAGGGAGGGAAAGAGAGGGATAGAGAGGGCGAGGGGAAGGGAGGGAGAGAGAGAGAGAAAGGGGAGAAGTAGGGGAGAGAAAGAGAGAGAAAGAAAAGAGGGAGGGAGAGAGAGAAAGAGAGGGATGGAGAGGGAGAGAGGAAGGGAGGGAGAGAGAGAGAGAGAGGTAGGGGGAGAGAGAGAAAGTGGGAGGGAGACAGAGAGAGAAAGGGGTGAGAGAGAGAGAAGGATGAAAGAGGGAGGGAAAGAGGATTGAGCGGCAGAGAGAGGAAGGGAGGGAGAGAGAAAGAGGAGAGAAGAGGGATGGAGGGATGGAGGAGAGAGAGAAAGAGAGGGAGAGAGGGAGGGAGGGAGAAAGAGAGGGATGGAGAAAGAGGAAGGAGGGGAGAGAGAGAGAAGAGAAAGAGGGAGAGGGAGAGGGAGGGAGAGAGAGAAAGTGGGAGGGAGGGAAAGACAAAGATACAGAGAGAGGGAGAAAGAGGAAGGGACGGAGAGAGAAAGAGCCAGAGGAAGAAGATGGAGGGATGGAAGGAGAGAGAGAAAGGGAGGGATGGAGAGGGAGAATGAGGAAGGGAGGGAGAGAGAAAGAGACAGAGGGCGAGGAATAGAGGGATGGCGGGAGAGAGGGAGAGAGAGAAAAGAGAGAGGGAGGGAAGGAGAGAGAAAGAGAGGGATGGAGAAAGAGGAAGGGAGGGGAGAGAGAGAGAGAGAAAGTGGGAGGAAGGGAAAGAGAAGATAGATAGATAGATAGATAGATAGATAGATAGATAGATAGATAGATAGATAGATAGATAGAGGGAGGGAGAAAAGATGCACCTATGTGTCCCATTTGTGTCTTTGTGGAGAGAGAGAGAGAGAGAGATCCCGTTTTGCGACCTTCCGACACGCAAAGTCCGATTCCCTTAACAACGGGGTTCCTAACTTATCCAGTGCCGCGATTCACTTAACAACCCGTGGCAAGGAAGGTTGTAACACGGGGCCAGACTCACTTCACAGACGTCTCTCTTAACAACGGGAATTCTGCTCCAAACTGTGGCCGTAAGTCGAGGAGAGGACCCCTTGCGTCCGTAAACCACGGTTCCGTTTCAAACTCCCCAGGCCCAGGGCAACAAAAACCCTGCGATGTGGAGGCGGATACAGAAATTGGGTGGCCAACCTGAAGCTGCTTTCCAAACTGGAGTTCAGAGCTGAGACAGTAAATTTTTATTCCCCACTCCCAAGTTGGCACCGATCCAGAAAAAAAAAAAAAAAACCACTCCTGTTGCCTTGGCAAAGTCTGTGTGTGCTCGGTGCACACCCAAAATCCCACGGCGGAGTTTGTGCACATGTCGTCAATTTGTATACATTTGCATAATTTGCACCCGTTCTGTCATGCGTGACTGGAGGAACCGTTCGGAGGTTTTGCGCTGGGGGAGGAAAAAGACAGATGTAGAAGCAAAGGACAGGAAAGGGTTAAATCTGGCGTGTTTGTGTGTGTGTTTGTGTGTGTGTGTGTGTGTGGAGGGGGGGTCCCTAGATGCTGGGGTTCGGGGGTGGGGGGTGGGGAGCATGCTTCAGCTCAATGCTGTCATGTCTCAACCGGACCCCTTCCTGGGGGAGGTTGGGGCAAACCAGACATAACGGCAGACTCAAATCCTTTGAGAAACGCCATGCCAAGCACAAGAGCGCCAAATATCCTAAAACCCAGAGTTGTAAATTTTATGGAAGCATCTTCAAATAATGTGCTTTTCCAACCCAAATTGGAAAGAAAGGATGCCTTGGAAAGTCCAGCTCTGTTTTATTTCATTTTTATTCTCATGAACAGAACAGAACAGAACAGAACAGAAGTAGAGTGGAGTGGAGTAGGGTAGAGTAGAACAGAACAGAGAATAGAATAGAATAGAATAGAATAGAATAGAATAGAATAGAATAGAATAGAACAAAACAGAACAGAACAGAACAGAACAGAACAGAATAGAATAGAATAGAATAGAATTAGAGAAGGAATAGAATAGAACAGAACAGAACAGAACAGAACAGAACAGAACAGAACAGAATAGAATAGAATAGAATAGAATAGAATAGAATAGAATAGAATAGAATAGAATAGAATAGAATATGGGGTGGGATGGGATGGGGTAGAGTAGAGTAGAGTAGAGTAGTGTAGAGAGTAGAGTAGAGTAGAGTAGAATAGAGTAGAATAAGGAATAAAATAAGGAATAGAATAAGGATAGAGAATAGAATAGAATAGAATAGAATAGAATAGAATAGAATAGAAAATATGGAATGGAATAGAATAGAACAGAACAGAATAATGAAGAATAGAATAGAATAGAATAGAATAGAATGCCAATGCCAGTCTGAACATCTGGTTCATATGGTTCATCAGATAAACCATATTAATAATAATAATAATAATAATAATAATAATAATAATAATAATAATAATAATAATAATAATAATGGCAATCGAAGGATGTAGCTGTATAACTGTATCTTTGGCAATTGACTGACGGGCATTGACAAAATCCCCATCAGTCAATTGCAAAAGGCAGCTTTACTCAGAACAGCTGACATCCTGGGACAAGACCTTTAACACCAGCAAAATACTTCTCAGATCCTTGGGAAGGACTCACGAGGTGGATAAACAATCCGACATCCAGTCTAAACATCTGGCGGAGTGTGTAACCAGCCACGATGATGCCATAATAGCAACAGCAACTCTGTTTAGGCGCCTTGCATGCCCGCTTCTAATAAGCTGCCTTACATTTTATTTTAATTATTAACACCATTTCTCTGTCTTGATATATCTTAAATGTTCGGTTAAACAGCAACTGCAAATGAACGCAACCTGCAACCGTGTGGAACAAATGCTGGGGGGAAAAAAAGATATAACACAATTTCTATCCCACCCCAAACCAACAACACTCTTTGCTTGCCAAGAAAGTTACAAAGAGAGGATCTTCTTGCTCAATCGCTTCCTCCCGATCTGTGTTTGGATACCCCATCACAATCCTCCCCGCTGTTCCTTTAACGAAGTCACGGAAGGATCACCTGGTGGCCTCCTTTCCTTCTCTATTCTTCTGCTGTGATGTACTTAAAAAGGCGAGAGCTGTAGAATTCAAGATAGCTATACACTGTCATAAAAGGGACGCGGGTGGCTCAGTGGCTAAGACGCTGAGCTTGTCGATCGAAAGGTTGGCAGTTCAGCGGTTCAAATCTCTAGTGCCGCATAACGGGGTGAGTTCCTGCGACTTGTCCCAGCTTCTGCCAACCTAGCAGTTCGAAAGCACGTAAAAAATGCAAGTAGAAAAATAGGGACCACCTTTGATGGGAAGGTAACGGCGTTCCGTGCGCCTTTGGCATTGAGTCATGCCAGTCACACAACCACGGAGACGTCTTCGGGCAGCGCTGGCTCTTCGGCTTTGAAGCGGAGATGAGCACCGCCCCCTAGAGTCGGGAACGACGAGCACATATGTGCGAGGGGAACCTTTACCTTTATACACTGTCATTCTCCAGATAATGTGAATTGTTGCTTGTGGCTCACGTCTTTTTCCTCTATTGTGTTGGTCTCTCTCATTTTTGCTCTTCAGAGTTTCTGATGTTTGGTAATGTCTAATTAAATTAATAACGTAATTTAATAATACAGGCAGTCCTCAACTTATGATCACAACTGAGCTCAACATTTCTGCGGCTAAGCGAGACAGTTGGTTTACCCCATTTTATGACCTTTCTTGCCACAAGTTGCTAAGTTAGTAACATGGTTGTGAAGTGAATCTGGCTTCCCCATGAACTTGGCATGTTACCGTCCCTTGGTGATTGGGCCAAAGTCACCCAGATGGCTTTCATGGCTTAGGCGGAACTAGAACTCACTGTCACCTGGTGATTGGCCCAAAGTCACCAAGCTGGCTTTCATGGCTTAGGCGGAACTAGAACTCACCGTCTCCTGGTGATTGGCCCAAAGTCACCCAGATGGCTTTCATGGCTTAGGCGGAACTAGAACTCACTGTCACGTGGTGATTGGCCCAAAGTCACCAAGCTGGCTTTCATGGCTTAGGCGGAACTAGAACTCACCGTCTCCTGGTGATTGGCCCAAAGTCACCCAGCTGGCTTTCATGGCTTAGGCGGAACTAGAACTCACCGTCACCTGGTGATTGGGCCAAAGTCATTCAGCTGGCTTTCATGGCTTAGGTGGGACTAGAACTCACCGTCTCCTGGTGATTCGGCCAAAGTCACCCAGCTGGCTTTAATGGCTTAGGCGGAACTAGAACTCACCGTCTCCTGGTGATTGGGCCAAAGTCATTCAGCTGGCTTTCATGGCTCAGGCGGAACTAGAACTCACCGTCTCCTGGTGATTGGCCCAAAGTCACCCAGCTGGCTTTCATGGCTTAGGCGGAACCAGAACTCACCGTCACCTGGTGATTCGGCCAAAGTCATTCAGCTGGCTTTCATGGCTTAGGTGGGACTAGAACTCTCCTGGCTTCTAGGCCAGCACCTTCAGCACTATACCAATCCGAGAATCAAGCACCCAGGAAAAATTCCCAGAAACTACAGAAATTTCCTGCAGCCAACAGGCAAGGCAAGGAAGCCGGGAAGGTTGCCTCGTGCATCTCTAGTGCATCTCCTTCAGTCAGGCGGCAGTTTGCAAACTCTTTCCTCTCCCACACAGTTGCCATAAATGCACATCCGACAGAAGGCCCAGATGGGAGCATCATCAATGACTTATCTTCGGAAATTTTGCCAGTACAGATTAGAGAACAACCGTTTTCTAGCCTGGTGCCTCCTTCTCCTTCTCCTTCTCTTCTTCTTCTTCCTCCTCCTCCTCCTTCCTCCTCTTCCTCCTCCTCTTCTTCTTCTCCTTCTCCTACTCTTCTTCTTCTTCCTCCTCCTCCTCCTTCCTCCTCTTCTTCGTTTCCTTCTCCTACTCCTACTCCTACTTCTCCTCCTCCTTTCAGATAACTCCCTGCAGTTTTCCTGGCAAGATTTTTTTACAGATGTGATTTGCCCTTGCCTCTGTTTTAGGGCTGAGAGCAAGAGGCTGCCCCAAATTCACAAAACTGCATTTGTGCCCAAGACAGATCTAGAATTCACTGTCTCCTGGTTTCTAGCCTGTTGCCTTAATCACCAGGCCAAATAGCCATCTTCAATTATTATTCAATTAGGCCTGTTATCTTCCTGGCTGGGAGTTCTTTTCCTGCCATACTGGGTCACTTTGTTGAAAGAGAAAGAGGGAAGGAGGGAGAGAGGGAGGGAAGGAGAGAGAAGGAGATTGATCGGAGAAGGGAAGGAGGAGGGAGAGAGGGAAGGAGATGAATCAGGGAGGGAGGGAGGGAGAAAGGAAGGAAAGAGAGAGGGAGGGGGGAAGGAGATGAATCGGGAGAGGCAGGGAGGGAAGAAGGAAAGGAGGGAAAGGGACAGAGAGAAGGAGATCGATGCAAGTAGGAAGCAGAGAGAGAAAGAGAAAGAGAGAGAGAGAGAGAAGATGAATCGGGGAAGGGAGGGAAGGAGAGACAGAGAGAAGGAGAGAGAGGAAGAAAGGGAAGGAGAGGGAAGAAGATAGATGAGAGAAGGATGGGAGAAGTAGGAAGGAAGGGAGGGAGAAAGGAAGGAAGGAGAGAGGGAGAAAGGAAGGAAGGAGAGACAGAAGGAAGGAGAGAGAGGAAGAAAGGGAAGGAGAGGGAAGGAGATAGATGAGAGAAGGATGGGAGAAGGAGGGAGGGAGAAAGGAAGGAAGGAGAGAGGGAAAGAGAGAGGGGGAAAGAGATGAATTGGGAGTGGGAGGGAGGGAAGAAGGAAAGGAGAGAAAGGGAGAGAGAGAAGGAGATAGATGGAAGAAGGAAAGAGAGAGAGAGAGAGAGAGAAGATGAATTGGGGAAGGAGAGACAAAGGGAAGGAGAGAGAGGAAGAGAGAAAAGGAGATGAATCAGGAAGAAAAGACAGAGAGAGGGGAGAGAGAGAGAGAGAGAGAGAGAGAGAGAGAGAGAGAGAGAGAGAGAATTTCTCTGTCTGAAATGATGCCAAACACCTGATGCTAAAGATGATCGGTCTAATTCCCTTGCCCAGAACCGCAGGTCCATCCCCAAAGGTATGAATTGCATCAGAGCTGGACCGAGAGCCCGGCAGGACCTTACGGAAAAACCACCTTCCCGATTTCCAAGAACTCCACCACGGAGAGCTGGCCTCCCCATCACCCCAGGAGCATTGCCGACTAATTAGATCACCCCTCTTAGCTAATGCAGCATTAAGGCCCATTAAGGACGGAGCTGCGGTGTGATCCCGGAGGGCAGGCTGGCCATCACAGACCGTAAAACGCCCCCCCCACCCTCAATTTTAATGAAGTTCCTTTCAAAGCCCAGCACTTCCCTCCCCACCCCCCACCCCCAGCCACGGTGGCCATCGCCAATGAAATGGTTGGAAATACGACCATGGAGAACCTCAAACGGCTTCTGAGGGCTTCAGGTTGAGATCTTTAGCTTTGAAGGCCTCTTCTGGACTTCAGAAGAACAGAGTTGGAAGGGACCTTGGAGGTCTTCTAGTCCAACCCCCTGCTCAAACAGGAAACCCTACACCATTTCAGACAAATGGCTGTCCAATCTCTTCTTAAAAGCCTCCAGTGATGGAGCAACCACAACTTCTAGTGGCAAGCAGTTCCACTGATTAATTGTCCTCACCATTAAGAAATTTCTCCTTAGTTCTAGGTTGCTTCTCTCCTTGATGAGTTTCCATCTGTTCCTACTTGTCCTGCCTTCAGGCGCTTTGAAGAATAGCTTGACTCCCTCTTCTTTGGGGCAGCCCCTGAGATATTGGAAGACTGCTATCATGTCACCCCTGGTCCTTCTTTCCGTTAAACTAGACGTATCCAATTCCTGCAACCATTTTTCAACTGTTTTAGTGCGTTTTGGTTTTATGTCCAAAGCATCTCCTTTACATGTCCCGCAAAAAACCTTTTTAAAATGTCTTTTTAGGTCATAAATCATTTGACACGATTGATGGAGCAAAACCCAAAAATGTAAGGTTGAGACAACACATTATAAGCTGCATAAGAGGGTTTATAAACCACAATGGCTGGATTTCCATTTCGTTCATTCTTAAACTCCCAAGTTGAACAGAACCCCATTGTTGTTTTCAGAGGTGTCCCTAAGGTAAAGGTAAAGGTTCCCCTTGCACATATGTGCTAGTCGTTCCCGACTCCAGGGGGCGGTGCTCATCTCCGTTTCAAAGCCGAAGAGCCAGCGCTGTCCGAAGACGTCTCCATGGTCATGTGGCCGGAGTGACTCAACGCCAAAGGCGCATGGAACGCTGTTCCCTTCCCACCAAAGGTGGTCCCTATTTTTCTACTTGCATTTTTTACCTGCTTTCGAACTGCTAGGTTGGCAGAAGCTGAGACAAGTCATGGGAGCTCACCCCATTACGTGCCACTGGGGATTCGAACCGCTGAACTGCCGACCTTTCGATTGACAAGCTCAGCGTCTTAGCCACTGAGCCACCCGCGTCCTCTTAGGTGTCCCTAAGAGAGGGTCAAAAAAGGCAAGATGGCAATCACAACAGTACAATATCCTGTCTCTTTTTATGTCGATTTGTCCTTCGTCGTTTTATGGGGAGGCCTGCTGCAGGAAAAAAAGGTTTCTGATGAAATGTTAAAAATAACCAAGAGAAATGAGGATCTATTAATATCCTAACCATTTTTTTGGGGGGGAGGAATGAATAATAATAATTCTTCCCCCACCCCCCATCCCCAATCAGGAAAGTCAGCATTTTATAAAGAGGTATTTCTTTTTTCCAATGTTTTAAAGGGAAACATAGATTTACCGATGGCTGACATTTAAAAAAAAACAACGATTTAATTCATCTGCGGGGCTGCAGGTTTTTTTATTTATTATTATTATTATTATTATTATTATTATTATTATTATTATTATTATTATTATTATTATTATTATTATTATTATTATTATTATTACTACTACTACTACTATTTCTGGGTGACTTACTGGGGATCCAAAGCTCAGGCGTTTTTTTTTTACAACTTCCTATTTACCATCCAAACTTTTTTTTTTCATCCTTTTTTTTAATTTATTTATTTATTTTTAAAAAAGGGAGATCTGTCAATCTGCAAAGCTACCCAGCCTGCAAGGCCGGATCCCCAGGCAAGATTTGGAGAAGGGGCCTCCGTCTTTTTCTATTGCATTGTCTTCCATTTGATCTTTCATGCATTTTTCATCTCCTCTTATAGATCATCTCCGTCCTTGGCTCGCTCTGATTGATGGCAATTTCTTGGCTTTGGGTGACTGGAGGCCAATAAATTATTTAAATAAAGACATTTAAAGATAGGAAAATGTCCCTGAAGCTTTGCCATCCTTTGGTCTCTTCTTCCTTTTCGCTTTTGACGCCGCCTCTAGCGGGGCTAAACTATTCCTTGTGGTCCTCGAGTTACGACCACAAATGAGCCCAGAATTTCTGCGGCTAGGGGAAACATTTGTTCAGCGAGGTTTTTTTTGCCCCATTTCACGACCTTTAAATGAAGTGAACCGCTGCAGTTGTTAAGTGAGTCACAGAGTTGTTAAGTGAATCGGGCGTCCCCCCCATAGACTTTGCTTGACCAGAAGGTCGCAAAAGGGGATCCCGTGTCCAAAAGGGACACTGCAACCGTCATAAATGAGTCAGTGGCCAAGCATCTGAATTTTGATTATGCGACCACGAGGATGCCGCAATGGTCGTAAGAGTGGAAAATGGTCATAAGTCACTTTTTTCCAGTGCTGTTGGAACTTTGAATGGTCACTAAAGGAACTGTTGTAAATCAAGGACTGCTTGTATTTAGTTTTTGAATTCCCGCATTTTTTTTGCAGCTTTTCCAACCAGAGTAATTTCACTCCATCTTTGCCAGTGGTGGGTTCCTCCCGGTTCCGCCGAGCCGGTAGCGGTGACGATATGATGTCACTGAACCGGTTCTGCCCCCCCCAGGCCCCCCATGTTATTCTTACCTTTTATTTGGCCCCACCCCCAATCTATTGCTGCCTCCTGAGTCCCAGCTGATTGGCTAGAGGGAAAAAACTGTTTAAACTCTTGCCCGGGGACTTCAAAGGGCCGCCTTACAGCTGATCAGTGTTAAAAGAAAACAAATGAGTAGACCGGTGCCAGCAAAATAAATGGGTAGATCAGTGCCTTCAAAAATACATGAGTAGATCAGTGCCTGCAAAAATAAATGGGTAGACCAGTGCCTGCAAAAATACATGAGTAGATCAGTGCCTGCAAAAATACATGAGTAGATCAGTGTCTGCAAAAATAAATGGGTAGACCAGTGCCTGCAAAAATACATGAGTAGATCAGTGCCTGCAAAAATACATGAGTAGATCAGTGTCTGCAAAAATAAATGGGTAGACCAGTGTCTGCAAAAATAAATGGGTAGACCAGTGCCTGCAAATATACATGAGTAGATCAGTGTCTGCAAAAATAAATGGGTAGACCAGTGCCTGCAAAAATACATGAGTAGATCAGTGCCTGCAAAAATACATGAGTAGATCAGTGCCTGCAAAAATACATTGGTAGACCAGTGCCTTCAAAAATAAATGGGTAGACCAGTGCCTGCAAAAATACATGAGTAGACCAGTGCCTGCAAAAATAAATGGGTAGATCGGTACAGCAGTTAAAAGCCTGGTAGACCAGTACCTCTGCTAAATCCTAAATAATTGTCACATGACCATCAAGCCATGCCCACAAAATCAGCCACACCCACAGAACCGGTAGTAAAAAAATTTAGAACCCACCCCTGATCTTTGCCTATAAATCATAGAGTCACAGAGTTGGAAGGGGCCTTGGAGATCTTTTAGCCCAGCCCCCTGTTAAAAGCTGGAGTCCTTCTACAGGTAGTCCTTGACTTACAACAGTTCATTTAGTGACCGTTCGAACTTACAACGGCACCGAAAAAAAGACAAGCCAGCAAAGTCGGTAAGGAAGCCAGATTCACTTAAATGACTGCGTGACTAACAACAGCAATGATTCACTTACCAACTGTGGCAAGAAAGGTCGTAAAATGGAGCAAAACTCACTTAGCGGTCTTGCTTAGCAAATGGAATTTTTTTTTAGCAATGATGGTCATAGGTTAAGGACTACTTGAGGGTCATCAAGAGAAGATCCAACACACGGAACAGAATAGCAGATTTGCCCCCTGCTGTTCTGTCCCCGTCCCACACGCACACACACCAACAGACGTTCAAGAGTTAAAGACTAAACCAGCCGACAAAATCCTTTTCCTTATGATAACGGAACTTGACAACAACCTAGTGGCTGCCTGCCAAGAGTGTATTACTTACGAAGAGGAGAGATAACTTCTCCCCACTTCTGGTACATCAAAAGAAACAGCTCAATAATTACAGAATCAATCAAGTTCAGAGATAATCCAGCAAAGTCTATAGCAAAAGTCCGGCAATGCAGAATGGCGTGGAAGCTTTCACCTTTGTTCGTCACAAGGTTTGACTGGCCACCACGCTCCCTTTTATACCCTGTGGGGTGTGGTCCAGTGACTCAGCCTAATCTCGGGCACGCCTTTTCTTCTGTTGCGCGCGCTTATCTCTGCGACGCTGGCGTGGATCCAGCCAAGACTCATTACCCTCATCACTGTCCACCTGTGGCTGCGTGGACGTGCTTGGCCCGGGCCCTATCTCTTGCCCTTCGGCGGACACCGAAGGCATTGCCAGAGAGGAGGGTCCTGGAGAGGGAGGCCTTGCCAACTCCTCTCCTTCACTCTCGGAGTCCTCTCCTGCCGATGACACAGGCTCAGGTAACGGAGCCACAACACTTGCTCTGTGGCAGCCCTTCAAGTATTGGAAGATGCTACCCTGTCTCCTTGAATAGGGGGTTGGACTAGAAGATCTCCAAGGCCCCTTCCAGCTCTATTATTCTGTGACTCTTACTGGAAACACCCCGCTTTGTTTATCTATGCTCAAAATCTTTGTATTATTCGTTGACAACCAACCCGGATTTTGCATTTCTCCATTCATAGTCGGTTTTCTTGAAAAGGCGTCTCGCTAAATTGATGAGTTTTGCTCCTAACGGCCTTCCGTTATTGCAACGGAAGATGGAATATTTGTGCTGAAATAGACCCATCCAAGATTAATTAAACAGGGTTATTGATGAACTTGCTGAATTAAGGCCCGCAAAATGAGATTTCAGGGAGATGAGATTTTTTTTTTTTTAGTTATTATCCTTACTCGACGGTTTCACAGATGGTAACATTTTGATAATGAAATGTTAAGCGGTATTGAACAGTGATATTCCAATGTTTAAATCAATCCACGTTAAATGATTTTCTTCCTTAAATATTCCAAGGATGGAACGCAGTCATTTTTTTACCCCCCCCAAAATTCTCTCTTTTTGGGTTCATTTTTGTGAACAGGGCTTCATGATGAATGCTTGAAGAAACAAGCTTCCACCATAATTTATACTTTACCCTTTATATCTTGCGTTTCACCTTTGCAAAACTCGACATGGTAAAGTTGAAATATAATGGAAGACATGTACTTTATATTAAAAAGGGCACAGATCCAGTTTCGGGTATTTTCAGATGAAACGGGACGGTATTTATTTATAAAATGATTATATTAACGGTGCCTTCCAGAGGGAAAAAAGGCCCCTCAGGCAACAGACTTACTAAAACATTTAAAAAAACAGTAGCATAATAAGCAAATGCCATATTAAATGGATTAAAGAGGAAGCAAAGAGGAGAAATTCGTTTAAAACCGTCTCTAGCCATCACGAGGGTCTGTGTTCGCTCAGTATGTTTAATCCGATTACCGAACAAACCCGTTTTTCCGAGTTCACACAATACTTTGAAACAGGAATTCTCCAAACAGGAACAAATCACACACAGGTACAAAACAAATGCAACTTAAAACCTATCAGATTTAGTGCGTCGTGTGCAGAGGTGGGATTCACTGTTACAACCGGTTCGCCCAGCACCGGAAATGTGAGCATGTGCCATCCGTGCATGCGTGCAATGGCAAACAACACGGCAATTTGCATGTGCCAACTGCCCATGCAGGTGGCGTCAAAAATACAGTGACGGGATTGCGCCTGAGCGGGTGGGCAGAGCCACTCGCAAGTTATCACTACCGATTCGCCCGAACCGTCTGAATCCCACTTCTGGTTGTGTGAATCTATCCGAAAGGTCTTGCAGAAAATAGTTTAAATGTCCAATTAAGGAAGCCATATTAACTTCTCTTCTTTAGGCTAAACAAACCAAGTTTCTTTAAACCTTCGTTGTAGGATTTATTTATTTATATATAAATATATATATATATATATATATATATTTCTATACCGCCTTTCTCCCGTAGGACTCAAGGCGGTGTACAGTCAAGAAAAATATAGACACACAAACATCATAAAATTGCTAATTAAAATTATTACTTAGTTTGGTCAATTAAATAAAACATTTAATTAGCCACCGAGCCTTTCACCCAGGGCTGAAATGTTCCCGGTTCGGACCAGATCGCCCGATCCGGTAGCGATGGTGGCAGGTGGTTCGGAGAACCGGTAGCAAAAATCCCTAGGGCCCCCTCCCTTGCCCATTCCCAGCTGAGCTGCGCGATCATCAGAGGCTTTTTTTAAAAAAACTTTTAAAAGCATTTTTTCTACAACCTCTTCGGCCGAAAAAATGCTTTTAAAAGTAAAAAAAAAAGCTTCTGATGATCATACGGCTCAGCTGGGATCATCAGAGTCTTTTAAAAGCATTTTTTTTACAACCTCAAAGAGGTTGTAGAAAAAATGCTTTTAAAAGTAAAAAAAACGCCTCTGAAGATCCCAGCTGAGCAGCACGATCGTCAGAGGCTTTTTTACTTTTAAAAGCATTGCTTTTAAAAGATTGCACGCCACAGCTGATCACCCACCCTCGCGTGCTGTTCTACTTACCGTAGGCCTCCTTTTGGCATGCACTGCGCGCACGCACCTTGCATTTGGTGCATGGTGCACACTGCGCTGCCAGTGAACCGGTAGTAAACCGGCTCAGATTTCACCACTGCCTTCCCCGTCTTTGTCGCTCTTCTCGATACGCCATGCCCATTGCAAACTATTGGTTCACTTCATGACTGTGGCATCCGTTTCACCGTCACGGCGGCCGCTTTACAATAGCTGTGTTAACGACCAGCGCAAAAAATGTCATAAATTCAAGTTGGTCATGTGACCTATCCATTTTTACAATCGTCAAGACTTGAGGCTGTGATGGGCAGGCTCCACGAGCGATCCGGTTCCCCCCTCCCCCCTCCCAGCCAGGCTGCCAAGCCACAATGGTTGGGGACCGCTGGACTAGAAGACCTCTAAGGTCCCTTCCGACTCTTGTTATTCTGTGATCTCTGCGATGCTTCTTAAGGACCCACCTTCGCTTTGGAAATGCAGATTAGGCTTTGCCCCCCATGCTTTCTACTGTCGGGATTCCGACAGATGCCCTAATTAAACCATGAGCCTCAAGCCAAGCTTTGAAAGAAATCCAGTTATTTATTAGGAACTTCATGTTGGCACGTTCCAAGTGAAGCCAACTCCACATAATTTACGGCCCAGACGTGACCCTGCTTCCCCCTTCCCCCCCCCCCAGAGTGTGTCATCAATCACATTCAACAACAGAGCAATTTTGACGGTTGTAGAGATCATTCCCCTCCGGCCGCTGTGGGTAACCCTGGGAGACAGCCTTGAGAGAGATATGTCTGGAATGTGCTTTTGTTTTTGGCTGCTGTGCAGGGAACCCTCCCAAAGGGCCCACCAGAACAACTGGCAACCACCTCCGACAAAGCCCCAGAGGTTTTGTCCATTCCGGGACCAGAAGGTGACATTCCGCAGAGTTCGATACACACTGGCTAACCATGATGATAAAAGCAACTCTCGCGAGTTCTTCTCAGATGTAAATGAAATTTGATTCCCGAATAGAGATCTCGTGTTTTACAATTTGAATGTTGTGAGGTTCTGAGTTTTTAATCCACCTGAATGGCCTTCCTCCTGCTGGCCCGCTGGCTCCAACGTTGCCAACCAGAGGTGGGAATTCTTAGCGGAGAGAAAATATGAAATGCGCAGGTTTAACAAAACTCCAATAGGTCAAGAATGAGGTCATTTCCCATCGGCTGATAGTCCTCGACTTACAACGGTTCACTTAGTGACCGTTTGAAGTTACAACGGCACTGACAAAAGTGACTTATGACCATTTTTCAGACTTACGACCATTGCCGCATCCCCATGGTCACATGATCAAATGTCAGGAAATTGGCAACTGACTCACATTTATGACGCTCACAGTGTCCCTGGGTCACGCAATCCCCTTTTGCGACCTTCTGACAAGCAAAGGCAACGGGGGAAGCCCGATTCGCTTAACAACCACGTTCCTAACTTAACTGCAGGGATTACACTTTAGCGACGGTGGCAGGAAAGATCGTACACTGAAGCAAAACTCCCTGAACAACTGTCTCACATAGCAACAGAAAGTTGGGGGCTCAATCGTGGTCGTAAGTCAAGGACTATCGTCATTTCCTATCTTGCAGTCAGGAAAGAAGAGGATAATTGTAAATCAGGATTGAACTGCAGGAACGTCGGTATTTCTCCACCTTGGCAAGTTTTAAGATCAGTAGATTTCAACTCCCAGAAATTCCACTTTTCACTTTGAGCAGGTGTGTCTAACCTTGGCCTCTTCAACACCTGTGGACTTCAACTCCCAGAATCCCCCAGCCAGCATGTCTTAAGATGGGCGGGCCACAACTCACAGAATTAGAACATGCTGGCTGGGGGATTCTGGGAGTTGAAGTCCACCCATCTTAAAACGTGCTGGCTGGGGGATTCTGGGAGTTGAAGTCCACCCATCTTAAAACGTGCTGGCTGGGGGATTCTGGGAGTTGAAGTCCACCCATCTTAAAGCGTGCTGGCTGGGGGATTCTGGGAGTTGAAGTCCACCCATCTTAAAGCGTGCTGGCTGGGGGATTTTGGGAGTTGAAGTCCACCCATCTTAGAATGTGCTGCCTGGGGAATTCTGAGAGTCGAAGTCCACAGGTGTTAAAGTGGCCAAGATTAGAGACCCCTGACTTAGAGGGTTATTGCAACGCTTACCTGTGAAAATCACAAGCAGGTGAACAAAGGACCTTTTATAAGAGAAAAGAGCTGAGTGTAGAATTTCACTTTTAAGATTGCCGCTGGCTTGATTGTCGCTGATCGAAGATAGTTAAGGCAACTGACATTGATTGAGGGGCAGGCTGGTGCTGCGACGGCAGAGCTCTGGCGAGATCAGGCTATCTTGATGAATTAAATGGGGGTGGGGGCTGCCGTGAGGAGCGAGCCTAAATAACTGCTGGAGAAGTCTTTTGAAGGCTGCAAGGAATATTGGATTCCTGCAAAGGTTCCAGTTAAAACTTAGCAAGCGTTGCCTAGCAGGAAATGTCAAAGCAGAAAGGTTGGGAAGAAGTGCCTCCAGAAGGCTGATTGTAGGTGTTAGCCATGATTTGATCCCGAAGCCGTGTTCATGCATGGATTAGCAAAGTCACTCTTTTCCATGGTTTGAAGGGCTACAACCATCATCGATTTGGCTGGCTTATTGTTTGCATTATCATGCATTGTTTAAAGTACCATTTAGCTCTATGTTTTTTCAAAGGGAACAACTTTAAGATGGGGGGACTTCAACTCCCAGAATTCCCCAGCCAGCAATGCTTTAAGATGGGTGGACTTCAATGCCCAGAATTCCCCAGCCATCATGCTTTAAGATGGGTAGACTTCAACTCCCAGAATTCCCCAGCCAGCAATGCTTTAAGATGGATGGACTTCAACTCCCAGAATTCCCCAGTCAAGTATGCTTTAAGATGGGTAGACTTCAACTCCCAGAATTCCCCAGCCATCATGCTTTAAGATGGGTAGACTTCAACTCCCAGAATTCCCCAGCCATCATGCTTTAAGATGGGTAGACTTCAACTCCCAGAATTCCCCAGCCAGCAATGCTTTAAGATGGATGGACTTCAACTCCCAGAATTCCCCAGCCAGCAATGCTTTAAGATGGATGGACTTCAACTCCCAGAATTCCCCAGCCATCATGCTTTAAGATGGGTAGACTTCAACTCCCAGAATTCCCCAGCCAGCTCAACAACTTTAAGATGTGTGGATTTCAACACCCAGAATCCCTCAGCAAGCATGTTTTAAGATGGGTTAAACTCACTTAACTGTGTCGCTTAGCAATGGAAGTTTTGGGCTCAATTGTGGTCATAAATCAAGGACTACCAGTGAATGAATGAATGAATGAATGAATGAATGAATGAATGGTTATCTCGGCTTGTTTTCCAAATTTTCCATACGGTTTTTATCTGTTTAATGTTTTTACATGTACATGTTTTTACATGTACATTAAATGTACACATTTAATGTTTTACATGTACACGTACAGCATCCCTCTCTATGAGAGAGAAGGGCAATTCCTTTTATAAAGCTTTAAATTTTTTTATTAGTTTATAATATGGCATACAAAGAGAATACGAAAGTAAATAGTAGGAAAGTTAGGAGGGGGCGATTCCTAAGTCTGATCAATCAATCAACCCATAAACTAAACGGCAGCTTCAGCGTGTCACAAAGTGTGTGTGTGTGTGTGACAATTTCCTGCACCCACTCGCGTTCTCCTCCCCGTCCCGGAAGAAAATCAGCCAAGCTCTCGTGCAGCCCCGTTTGCAAAAAGAAAACGCCTTTTTATTACGGATACATAATTGTCAGTAACTTGGGTTTTCAGCCTGCTGGTACGTACAGGGATGTAACCAGCCGCCTTAATCATGATTTGCAAAATCAAGGGACTTTCTGCGCCGCGGAGGTTTCGGAGACACGATCCCCAGCGCAAGACCGAGATTCGGAGCGACAAAGACGGTCGTCCGGCAATAAATTAAACCGCACCTTTCCGCCATGATGCAAAAGGACGCTATGGAAATTTGGAAGGTGGGTAGGTGCAATGAAAAGTACGAGATTTTAGGGCGGGGGGAGAGATCTTTTCCTAAGGCAGGGGTATCCAACTTTGTCAATTTTAAAATTTGTGGACTTCAACTCCCAGAATTCCCCAGCCAGCATGGCTGGCTGGGGAATTCTGGGAATTGAAGTCCACAGGTATTAAAGTTACCGAGGCTGGACACCTCTGTCCTAATGGCCAGGTGAGGTTTGATCTTCTCTTCCCTTCAATTACTACTAAGTGGGTTATGCGTTATGTCGTTCCTAGCCTAATGAGATGAACGTGGTGGCGGTGATGCCGAAGCCGCCGTGCCCGCGACTGTCGATCTGGGTCTTCTGGAGATGGTGCACTTTCCGCCTGTGCTGTAAACGGGGTGCTGGATCGTTCCGGAATAACCCGCCTCGCCTCCCCATCCTTCCAGCTGCTAGAATTGGAGCGGAGGGAAGGATGCTCCGTGCGCTGCAGATGTTAGCCTCCCCGGCCAGCATTGCACTGCAAGAGAAGAGGGGGAGGGGAAAAAAATTAAGGGAAGGAAAAAGAAAGAAAGAAAAAAAATGAGAATGGAGAAGCAGAGCTAGGAAACTAGGTGTGAAACGTTATCTATAGGGGGGGGGAGAAATTGTCCCCCTCAGAACAGGCTCGCAATTTAGGTGTCCTCCTAGACTCACAGCTAAGATTGGAGCAACATCTGTCAGCTGTGGCTAGGGAGACCTTTGCACAGGTTCGCCTGGTGCACCAATTGCGACCCTACTTGGATCAGGAGGCTCTCCTCACCGTCACTCATGCCCTTGTCACCTCACGGTTAGATTATTGCAACGCGCTTTACATGGGGCTACCCTTGAAGAGTGTTCGGAGACTACAGTTGGTCCAGAATGCAGCCGCGCGAGCCGTCGTGGGTGCACCTAGGTACACCCACATTACACCAATTCTCCGCGAGCTGCACTGGCTCCCTATTGCTCTCCGGTCACAATTCAAGGTGTTGGTTATTACCTTTAAAGCCCTACATGGCTCAGGGCCAGGTTATCTTCGAGACCGCCTTCTACCGCATAGCTCCCAGCAATCGGCAAGATCCCACAGAGTTGGTCTCCTCCTGGTCCCGTCAGCTAAACAATGCCAGCTGGTGGGCCCGCGGGGAAGGGCCTTCTCTGTGGCTGCCTCAGCTCTCTGGAACCAGTTACCTCCTGAGGTCCGGACCATCCCCACCCTATTGGCCTTCCGAAAAGCGGTGAAGACCTGGCTTTTCCGGCAGGCCTGGGGCCGTTGATCTCGCTTTGCGATCCGACGAGATCCGGCCATGAATGGTGTGAATGGGTTTTAATGTTTTTAATTTTTAAGTGTTTTTATAGTGATTTCTGGAGTGCATTGTGAGCCGCCCTGGGTCTTCGGAGAGGGGCGGCATATAAATTGAATAAATAAAATAAATAAATTCCACTCCCTTCTAGCTCTGATAGTTTTTTTTTTTTTTTAAATTGATTTATATGCCGCCCTTCTCTGGAGACTCAGGGCGGCTTACAATGCTTTTAAGCAATAGCCTTCATACTTTTGTATATACCTGTTTAGTAGGGCTTTCGCCCCCCTCCCGCCAAGCGGTGTTCTTTTTTATACAAAGTCAGCTTATTGCCCCCACAAACCGGGTCCTCATTTTACCTACCTCGGAAGGACGGAAGGCTGAGTCAACCTTCAGCCTGGTGAGATTCGAACTTGCAGTAATTGCAGGCAGCTGGTAGTACTTAACAGTGCTTTAGTCTGCTGCGCCACCAAGGCTCCTTGCAATACAGTACTAAATGCCTCCGTCTGCTGACGATCTTAACTGGGGCTTATTTTGGGGGTAGGGCATATATTACGAGCATCCAGAAAAAATCATGCTAGGGCTTATTTTCCGGCTGGGTCTTATTTTCGGGAAAACAGGATATTTGTATATCCCACCTTTTATTCTTGGTTATGCCGCATAAACTGAAGTCCTGCCTTCCTTCGCTTTGTGTTCTTCAGAGAAATGATAGCTGTTTCTCTCTCTGTCTCTGTGTGTGTGTGTGTGTGTGTCTTCGGGCTACGGAGGGGGAGAACCAAGCAGAGCCCTGCTTCTTCCTTTCAGGTATCCAACAGGTGAGCCAAAAAAAAATACAAGCCATTCTCCATCACCTGCAGTTTGCTGACTTGGGGGGGGGAAATCCATTTTTCTGCCGGGGGTTGGTGGAAGAGGCCCTGCATGACACAAGGAAAATTCAGCAGGGCGCATGGAGGGGGGCTGCCACAGCTCCACCTGCATCGTTTTGGATTAATTGCTCAGAAAACTTGCTAATGTTGGACATTTCTCCTGATTATAAACAAAACTCTAACTCGCGTGCCAAATTATTCCGGGCACCGGCATCAATCAGAACCGTAAATGCAACTCTGGAGGCAGAAGAAGAAGTTCACAACCGGCGCTGTGGCACTTTCAGGAGCTGGTTGAGCGAACGAACAACTGTCAGCCCTGCGAGGTAGTCCAGAAAAACAACACTGCAGGTAGTCCACGATTTAACAACCACAACTTCTCACACCCAGATCTTCTGTGGTTTATATCTCGGAGGGCCTCTCGTGGACTATGAATGCTAACATGCTTGTGAAGAAGGCACAGAAGAGGCTGTACTTCCTGAGAATGCTCAGGAAGATAAATCTATCTCAGCATCTACTTCCGTCCTACTATCTCAGCACCATTGAGAGTGTCCTGACATACGGCATTCTTGCATGGTATGGGAGCAGCTCTGTAGCGGACAAAAAAGCTCTTCATAGAATCATTAAAACTGCCCAGAATCTCATCGGGCTCCAGCTACCAGCCCTGGATGACATCTTCGCATCTCGCTGTTTGAGAAACTTCCCCAATCCCCAGGCCGCATCCCAATACTGGTCTGTGGCCCGTGGGGAACAGGGTTGCATAAGCTGCGGTAGAACATGCAAAGCCTCTCCCTTGACTTCAGTTGTCAGAAGGTGGCAAGAGGGGATCGCGTGACCCCAGGACACTGCGACCGTCATAAATATGAACCAATTGCCAAGTGTCATTTTTTTTCAATGCCGCTGTAACTTCGAGCGGTCACTAAACGGACAGCCGTAAGCCGAGGAACTACTTGCATATGCCTAAGTGTTTTAAGGGCGGTGGGGAAGCATGCTGCGCCCGCTTCCCCTGAAACGTCCAGACTCCGAGAAAACCGCCTCCGACGTGTTTTTCCTGTGCCAGCGACAAGCGAAGCCGAACGGAGAAGCGTCTTCCGTTTCTCTTCTGTTGAGAGTGTTATAAATGGGGAGTATCGAACGAGCAACTTGAAAATGCCAGGAAAGCTGTGTGAGTACAGATGCCCTAATTGTCTTCCACTTTCCCGGCTCCTTCCAGATGGTCGCTGCCAGTTTCCGGCACTCTCGAGACACACTCCGTACAAAAAGAAATTCTGGCCGGCTGCCTCCGTGGCCATTATCATCTCGCTCGCTTGCTCTGGACGCGCAGAGCCACAAAGGAAGAGAACGAGAGGCTCTCCAGCCAAAACCGGCTTCCTCGACCAGACCTCGTCCGTCCGAAAGGGACGTAAGAGAGTACGTTGGCTGGAGGGCCAACTTGGGAGAGATCGGATAATAATAATTAAAAAAAAAGAAAAAGAAACCACAGGAGGGTTTAATTTAAAAAGCAGGGCTCTCGGCGAGCCAAACGGACGCGCGGTGGCCGCTGCTGGCAATCTTACCCGAGAGCCGTTGGCGGAAAGCCATTTCGGCATTTGTGAAAAGATGAGAAGGGAGCAAAAACTCACAAAACGTTGGAACAGCGGCTGATTTCAGAGGACGGCTCGGCAATTATCCATCAAGGGAAAGCGTCAGGTGCATAGAATCAGGTGTGTGTTCGTTAGGTTGCGGCTCGTCCTCGGCTGACGACCAAAATTGAGCCCCAAATTCCAACTACTAAGCAAGACAGTTAAATGAGTTTTTTGCTCCATTTTACGACCTTCTCGCCACAGTGGCTAAGCGAATCGGTGCTAAGTGAGTCACACGGTTGTTAAGTGAATCTGGCTTCACCATTGACTTAGCTTGTCATAAAAGAGGATCACATGAGCCCGGGACACTGCAACCGTCAAACATATGAATCTGTGGCCAAGCATCCAAATTTTGATCACACAACCATGGGGATGTTGCAATGGTTGTTAAGTGTGAAAAACGGTCATAGGTCATTTTTTTTCCAGTGCTGTTGTAACTTCAAGTGGTCACTAAACGAATGGTTGTAAATCGAGGACTACACACAAGAATCTGGTCCACTTAAGCTCAACACGAAATTGGTGCCAGATAAGGGTGAACGGAATTCAAGAGGGATTGGACCGCTTGTGGGAATGCAATGATTCTAAGCTAATGACGCATTTAACACCGCCCCCAGCTCTGCCTATTCTTCTCCTATAGAAAGTCTTGGAGCTTAGACTGGACTTGGGCAATCCACAGCCCAGCAGTGTCCTGACCCAGCTCCCCAAACATGACAAACCCACTGATGTAAACTCAAAAGATTCTTTTATTAGGAGTCCCGGCAGCCCCGGCAAAAAGTTTCTCTTGCAGGCTTACAAGTCCGTCTGGCAGGGAGATGAATAGTTGTCTGCCATACCTATTCATCTCCGTCCCCTGCCTTTCATCCCCAGAGCTAGGGTGGGGCTTCACTAGCAGCAGTGGCTCTTCCGTCCCGAGGACCGGCCCATAGATTTCCACTGCTCTCCTCTCCTCTGCCTTCTGCATGTCAGGCACTGGACCCAGCTGTTCCTCCTCTTCCTCATCAGCCACCTCCAGACCTGCGGACTGTTGACTCTTCATCTGAGGGCTGACGGACAGCCCAGACTCCACCTCTGTCTCTCTCTCTCTGCCAGCTCCATTCCCTCTGGAGGGGCTGGCGGCCGACAGGCCACAAGAAGCAGCGAATGCAGCATCCCGGCATCCGATTCAGGGCTCAGTTTTACGGATGTGATTTTTGAGCACGTTGTTAGGTGTGTTACGACAAAACATTTTCACCCAAGGTACCTCTCAAATGGGCTAATTTACAGAAAGCACCCAAAATCCGTGGCTTCCATGGAGTTAAAATCTGGCAAATTTGACCAGACATCTGACGTCATCAAAATATCATAAAACAGTTTATGACATATATTCCCCACCACATCAACTGTTGTGGCCCACCAGCGACCTGCGCGGATTGTGGCTGATCCCGACGACGAGGAGGCTGGTGTGGTGTCGCGCCAGCAGCCTGTGCAGCCGGCGCTCGCGTCGGACAGCGAGGAGGCTGAAGAGGATGTGGTGCCAGAGGCAGAGACTCAGGCAGGGCCTTCAGAACCTCCGGAGGCTCCTTCAAGTGGAGAGAGTGAAGTGGAGGAGCCTCTTCTCAATGCTCAAGCACGCAGGGCTGCCAAAAGGCAGGAGTGGCTTACTCAGGAGGTCTCCTCGAGAGTAAGGCTTGGGGCTAACTGGCCACTCCCTCAGCCTATTTAAATTCGCACACAGCTGGCAAATGTTGCTGGAAACAATGTTTGGTCCTACGCAGAGCATTTGAGAGTGAGTTTTTTGTTACAACTTGGTTTCTGGTCTGATTGCCAACCCTTGTCGGACTTTGTGTAATCTCTGTAATTCATAGCAGGCTGATAAGGACATTTGTGGTTAAAGCCTGCCTTTTGAAAGGGGTCTGTTTGTATTAAACGGAGTTTTTGGAGCTCTGTGTGTGTGCTACACTTCTTGGGACCCGTAGCTGGGACAGAACATCAACAACCCTGTGAGGTGGCAAGATTAGAACTCACCGTCTCCTGGTGATTGGCCCAAAGTCATTCAACCGGTTTTCGTGGCTAAGGCGGAACTAGAACTCCCAGCCTCCCACTTTCTAGCCTGGTGTGCCTGAACCCCTGGACCAAATCGGCCAGCATAATGTAAAACAATACATGGGGGTGAGTTAGGGTTGTTGGGCGTGGTCATCCCATCGCAATCACAACGAGCCGAGTGCAAAGAAGGCTCAACTTTCGCACCCACCTGCCGAGCGTGCTGGACACACTTGAAGTATTCGGCGGCCAAAGCTGAGCAGCTGAGGGTCTCCTTTGGGTTCAGCTGATAGCACTGGAAGATCTGGTTCTGGAGATCGACACACACGGGGTCAGCCTTGTATCGCCTAGATGAGAGGAGACAAAAAGAAGACGCCCAACACGTCAAAGAATTGTTCTCACAAGTGAAGATATGCACCCTGAGGACTCAGAAGGAGAGAATAACAGAGTCGGAAGGGACCTTGGAGGTCTTCTAGTCCAACCCCCTGAACTGTAATTGCAACTGACATGTATTTATGACGGTTACAGTGTCCCGGGGTCATGTGATTCCCTTTTGCAACCTCTGACCAGCAAAGTCAATAAAGTTTCATTGACCAACCGTGTGACTAGCTTAACAATTGCAGTGATTCACTTAACACCGGTGGCAAGAAACATTGTAAAATAGGGGAAAACTCACTTAACCATCATCTCGCTTAACAAGAGAAATGTTGGGCTCAATTGTGGTCTTAAGTCAAGGACAACCTGCACTGAGTTTCTCTAGGAAACATCCCCACGATATTTTGGACCAGGGATGAGGGACAATGGCCCCTTTTATGACTTGTGGACTTCAACTCCCAGAATTCCTGAGTCAGCCATGCTGGCTCAGGAATTCTGGGAATTGAAGTCCACAGGTTGTAAAGGGGGGCCATGCTGGCTCAGGAATTCTGGGAATTGAAGTCCACAGGTTGTAAAGGGGGGCCATGCTGGCTCAGGAATTCTGGGAGTTGAAGTCCACCCGTTGTTAAGGGGTGATGTTTTCCCACCTCAGTTTTGGACCAACTTTAGACTTGCAGCATCTCAAGATGTGAAATTAATCAGAAATTGGCAGTTACGAATCCTGCAGCTGCCGCAGCCCCAAAGAAATTAGAAGAGGAAGTTGCGTACAAATAATTTCTGAGACTTAATGAGTCACGGCTCTCGTGATTCATCCCAGCTGATGGAGCTTAATGGAGGCTCCGAAACCAACTGCTAACGCAGAGAGAATCGCTGCTAAGCAAAGCAATTAACTTAAATTGGGATTTGACTCCTGCACTGTTCGGATGGGGACATTTCAATCATGAGATGAGCTTAATCCAAGTATATCTTGGGCTCCTTCTTATGGGGGGGTGGGGGTGCGGTGGGAATTCAGAGAGAAGATTGTAGGGCGTTTGAAAGAGGGGCGCTAGATATCAAATGATATCGATTTCTGCTACCAGTTTGAGCGAACCGGTCTAAACCGGCTGGATACAACCTATGGGCAGAATTTTTAATTCTCATGTGCGTTATTCAAAAATCTGTAGGAGGACATTGAAGCCCCACATATCTCTTCAATGGGGCCAGGTCGTGCAATGCGCTGGAGACAAAAACAAAAAAACAGAAAAAAAACCCCACAAGGTCATCCATTTTACTGGATCTTTAATGTAATGTAAAGTGAAGTAAAATACTTGACACAATGGACTGAGAGCGAGCATAATTTTAAGTATTTCCCAGAGCTGCTAATTTCTACCTACTCAACATCACTGGTTCTTTCTTTCTTTCTTTCTTTCTTTCTTTCTTTCTTTCTTTCTTTTCTTTCTTTCTTTCTTTCTTTCTTTCTCTTTCTTTCTTCTTCCCTCTCTGTCCCCCTTTCTCTCCCTCTCCCTTCTTTCTTTCTCTCTCCTTTCTTTTTTCTTCTTCCCTCCCACCCTCTCTGTCCCCCTCCTCCCTTTTCTCTCCCTCTCCCCTTTCTTTCTTTCTCTCCTTTCTTTCTTTTTTCTTCCTCCCTCCCTCCTTCTCTGTCCCCCTCCTTCCCTTTCTTTCCCTCTCCCCTTCTTTGTTTGTTTGTTTCTTTTTTCTTTTTCTTCCCTCCCTCCCTCCCTCTCTGTCTCTCCCTTCCTCCCATTCTCTCCCTCTTTCCTTCCTTCCCTCCCTCCCCCCCTTTCTCTCTCTCTCTCTCTTTCTTTCTTTCCTTTTATTTCTTTCTCCCAACCATTTTACAACCATTGCGGCATCCCCGGGGCCACGCGATTCAAATTCCGATGCTTGTCTTGCTCACTTAACAACTCAGTGATTCGCTTCACAACGGTGGCAAGAAAAGGGGCAAAACTCACTTAACGAATGCCTCGATTAGCCACGGGAATTTCGGGCTCAACTATGGTCGTAAGTCGAGGACTATCTGTACTGCTCTTCCTCTCGTTTCGTCTCTTAAATAAATGTTATTAAAGCGCCCTCAGCCAAAATATGCCGTTGCCTTTCTACAGATGTTTTTCCAGCGGCATTTTGCAGAAACGAGATTACTAAAAAGATCATCGTAAAATCCTGGTATGTGTCGTTCTGGAGCCCTTGCCGCTTTGCTTTTAATAAGGCCCCTGTCGATCGAAAACAGATTTCTAATGCATCAGCCGTGTAATGGGGTGGACGAGAAATTAAATTCTGATTGACCAAGCCATTTCTTCCCCCCCGTAATTACACTCGGATGGCGGTTTTAAAAAATGCAACGGATTGTATTCCTGCCTGCACCATTACCACGTTGGGCAGCGAGACCCAGACAAACGAAGAAACAAAAAAATGTGGATTCTTTGAACCTTTTACACATATAATCTGTACATTAATATTAATGTCTAGGTACATGCAATCCATGTCCAAATAAGGAGGTTTATTTCTAGTCCAATAAAAGGCCCCTCCAGCCCAAAATAACCCCAGTAGCCAATTTCTTTAGCTGTTCACTGACTCATATTTATGACGGTTGCTGAGTCCTGGAGTCACGCGATCCCCTTTTGCGACCTTAGGGTCAGTCAAGTGAAGAGGGAAATCTTGGATTCACTTAACAACCCTGTGACCAACTTAACAACGGCAGTGATTCACTTAACAACCGCAGTGGCAAGGAAAGTCGTTGAAATGGAGCCAAACCAGTGATGAAATGTAAAATTTGTTACTACCGGTTCTGTGGGCGTGGCTTGGTGGTGGTGGGGGTAATGTGACTGGGTGGGCATGGCCAACTTTTTTTTCTTTTTTTACTTTTAAAAGCATTTTTTTCTACAACCTTAAGAGGTTGCAGAAAAAAATGCTTTTAAAAGCCTCTGACGATCAGGCAACTCAGCTGGGATCGCCAGAGGCTTTTAAAGGCATTTTTTTCCCCTACAACCTCTTCGGCTGAAGAGGTTGTAGAAAAAACGCTTTTAAAAGCCTCTGATGATCCTAGCTGAGCTGCGTGATTATCAGAGGCTTTTTTTTTTTTTAACTTTTAAAAGCATTTTTTCGGCCGAAGAGGTTGTAGAAAAAATGCTTTTAAAAGTAAAAAAAAAAAGCCTCTGATGATCGCACAGCTCAGCTGGGCATGGGGACGGAGGCGCAGGGATTTTTGCTACCGGTTCTTCGAATCACCCGCCACCATCGCTACCGGATTGGGCGATCCGATTCCGAACCGGGAGCATTTCACCCCTGGGCCAAACTCACTTAACAATTGTCTCGTTTAACAACGTAAATTTGGGGGCTCCATTGTGGTCGTAACTCGAGGACTACCTGTGCTTTCTTCCCTAGCAGATGATCAAAACCAACCCACACCACCGTATCGTGGTCTCTCCGGCAAAGGGAGGGGAAAAAAAAAATAAAAGTCTACATTTTTTGTATTTCACCGCCGAAAGACACTCCTGGGATAATGAAGCTGGGAATGTAATGTTGTGTGTTACCTTAAAGGCGTTTGATGCCGTGTGTTACATCTGATCTTTGGAGGAAAGAGTGTGGTTCTTTTCATTTAAGGATGGAGAGGAGAGGAGGTCGCGGATAAAAAGGGAGAGAAAAAAAACTCAGCTCCAAGGATAGTGAAAAGGCGCTATAAAGTTTTTATTAGTCTAGGTTACGGGTGGTTATATTATCCCCAAGTCTATCGCGCCGGCAGTGAGTTACAGGCGGCACTTCCTAAAAAAAAAAAAAAAAAAAAGAGTAGCAATAAAAAAATTGACAGTACGGTAGATGTCAGGAAACTGTCTCGGCCCGAATTTTAGCTGCGTCTACCGTAGTTTATTTCCGGGGATAAAAATCCAATCTTGACAAACTGGTGAACATAAACGCAAATGTGCTCAAGGGTTCTGTCCCAGCTCCCCAAACACGACAAAGTGCGTTAAGCAATAGCCGTCATACTTTTTGTATATACCTGCTTAGTAGGACTTTCGCCCCCCCCAAGCGGTGTTCTTTTTTTATACAAAGTCAGCTTATTGCCCCCACAATCCGGGTCCTCATTTTACCTCCCTCGGAAGGATGGAAGGCTGAGTCAACCTTGAGCCTGGGGAGATTCGAACTTGCAGTAATTGCAGGCAGCTGTTGTTACTTAACAGTGCTTTAGTCTGCTGTGCCACCAAGGCTGGATAGGTGGACCCCCTGTTCTTTGGGGCAGCCCCTCAAATATTGGAAGACCGCTGTCATGTCAATCCTTCTTTTCTCTAGACTAGACTTCGACAAACCCCATTCCTGCAATTGTTCATCATATGGTTTTAGCCTCCAGTCTCCTCGCCGTCTTTGTTGCTACCTGTACAAGAGTTAATTGTTCCTGCAAACCTTGATGGACTCCAATTTCTGGTCCGGGCTGGATCTGAATATTGGAGTGAGGCAAGAATAAAAATCTGTCTTAATCGTACGCATCCCCTCCTTTAAAATAGATATTTGGAGAGAGAGAAAGAGAGAGAGAGAGAGAGAGAGAGAGAGAGAGAGAGAGAGAGAGAGAGAGAGAGAGAGAGGCAGGCACTTTGAAGAATCTTCAAAGGAACTTCCATTATCAACAATGAATGAAGTCCAGGTTTTTATAAAACGAAAAGAGCGACTTTTAACAACTGCAAATGGCAATTATTTTTATCATCTCAGGCTAAGTTTTATATCCCAGCTTTCATTATGGAGTGTCAGATAAGATACGCAGGGCTGCCTTCTCCAATTTTTTCCCAGGGCACAAAAGTTCGGTCAGGTAGAGTCCTAAAATCCAAGGTTTGGAAGGGACCCCTGGAGGTCTTCTAGTCCAACCCCTTGCTCAGCGCAGGCATCCATTCCAACGGATGGTAAACTACGAGGAAAGAGTTAACCATATCCAAATCCAGGCAGGAGATTTCGGATGGTAAATTTGAACCCATGTCTCTTCTGCAGCATTGCCACGCTGCCTTTTCAAAATCCTTGGTAAGCAGACTGTTCTGATTTTTTTAAAAAAAATAAAATAAAAAATGGAATCCAAGGTTGAAAATGCAATTTTAATTGGGCCTTTCAGCAAAGGCCGGGACGTAACGTCTGAGAGTCTTTGCTTTTACTACAGAAGGTTAAAGACGGCGAAGACGTGACCCCTTTTTCTCCACGGAGTTAAATAGTTCAGTCGGCAGAAGAATTTCCAAGACGGCTTATTATTTATTTATTTTATACAGTTGCCCTCCTGGCCCTTCAGCTGGAGAAAAAGAGATGTTACCTTTTTGGTCCTTTTTTCTTTCTTTCTTTCTTCCTCAGTCTGATTTTTATTTTACTTTTTAAGCATCGAACATGTATTTTTTTTTTCTTCTTCTGATATTTAGCTTTTTTTTTTCCCCGTCTAACTCTCTTTTTCTCTTTGGCAGGCAAATACAAATTATTCCTGCCAACGGAGCTTCAATAAAGGAGCTGCGTTTGCAAACGTTAATAAAATTGCCATTTATTTTATTTTATTTTTAGTGGTTCCGGGAACCTTTCCTGTGATCAAAGAATCCGGCTCTAGCGGGTGTACGGAGGGGGAGACAGGTCAAAAGAAGTCAAAATGCCAGCCGGTGTCACATGATCCGAGCCCCTCCCTCTCATGTCTCCTACTGTGTCTGTGGAGATTTCCACGTGATACGTCCCTGCAGTTTTCTTGGCAAGGTTTTTTTTTTTCCCCAGAAGTGGCTTGCCATTGCCTCCTTCCTAGGGCTAAGAGAAAATGGCTGGCCCAAGGCAGAGCAGAGCTAGAACTCACGATTGCCGGGTCTCTAGCCTGGAGCCTTAAAACACTGCCCTAAACTGGTGCTCGTAAACAGCCCGAGCTGTTGTGGTCCGCCAGCAGCGTGCGGAGCTGGCAGCGGAGTCGGACAGTGAGGAGGCTGGGGAGGACCATGGACCAGTCCTGGAGCCTGGGGAAGGCCTGGACGAGGGCTCTGCGTCGGAGGCAGAGATGGTGCCAGGGCCATCGGGGAGTGATGTGCGGACTCCGGAGCCTCCAGAGGCTGACAGCAGAGAGGCAGAGGAACAGGAGGAGCCTGTTCCTAGTGGACGCATGAGAAGAGCTGCCAGAAGGCAGGAGCAGCTAAAGCAAAAAGGACAACTCAGGAGTAAGGCCAGGAGATGATTGGCCCTCCCAGAAGGCTTAAAAGACCAGCAACAGCTCTTGGGCTCTTTGTCGGAAAACGTCGTTGATAGATTTGCTTCTTGTCTTGCTGCATTTCTTTCTTGTCGGCGTCTTCTGCTCCTGAACTTTTGCCAAGAAAAAGCCTTTGGCAGGTTGCCTAATTAGACCAAGGTTGGTGATAAGGCTGAAGAATTTGTGTTATGAAGAATTTGTTTTGAATGAGTTTGGACTACGCTGAAAATGAGTTAATTCTCAGCTGTTCTAATAAAGTCTGTTTCTTTCGAACTGATTGCGTCTGATAATACCTACTCGGGCCTGGGTCACAACACCGAGCTGCCACTATGATATTCCAAGGGATTCTTTAAAGCAGGGGTGTCACTCAACGCCCACGGGTGCCGACAGGCCACAACGAGGACTTTACATTTTCAGAAAATGTTTGGCACTACAAAATTAAACAGCCCGCCTCAACATGGTGTGTGTGTGTGTGTGTGTGTGTGTGTGTGTGTGTGTGTGTGTGTGTGTGTGAATGTGACACCATCTATCCCCAGTCTACAACAAGTTCCTTTCGGCAGTTCCTAGAATGCTCCACTCCCATTTGCACCACTCAGATAATCCTGAGGACACAGATAAACCTCCAAGTGGCCTCAACGACCCTCTAAAAGGATGCAAATGACCAGCTGTCTGCAAGGAGTATCAATCCTTCCATCCTCCACCATTCAGTCAGAACTGAAGAAGCTTCTTGGATGAGAAGCAAAATGTCTTCAAAAGAAAAAAAAAAAACAAGAAAGTTCAGTTGCCTCCGAAAAAAAAAAGCACCTTTCGGACAACCACGATCTGGAGGACTGAGAATCCTCACAACCATTTGGCATGACATTAAGTCCTAAGATGGTTTAATGGGGGGTGGAGGTGGGGGTGGGGAGACAGTGCCAACATATTAGGCAAAAACAGCCATTGTGTTTTTGGGTTCAGCACAGTTCTTGGTCTTCTCCACATTCAGGTTTTGGCCACAGGGAACACCTTGTCGTGGTCCTTAGTGCTCTCTGAGCGTGGTGGAGGACGTTTCAGGACCCAACTAGGTAACATCATCAGGGCTAGAAGGGAATGTGGTTTACAGTGAGGAGGAGGAGGAGGAGGAGGAATGAAGGTGGCAGAGGAGAATGACTGTAGAGGTCTTGAAGCTCTCCAAGCTTGGTTATTTCCTTGCAGACGTTTCAGGACCCAACTAGATAACATCATCAGAGCTAAAAGGAAATGTGGTTTAAGAAGAGGAGGAGGAGGAGGAGGAGGAGGAGGAGGAGGAGGAGGAGGAGGAGAAGGAATGGAAGCGGAGGAGGTGGAGGACTGTGGGGTCCTTGATGCTTTCTGAGCTTGGTTGTTTTCTTGGAGACCTTTCAGGACCCAATTAGATAACAATATCAGAACTAAAAGGAAATGTGGTTTAAGAAGAGGAGGAGGGAGGAGGAGGAGAAGGAGGAGGAGGAGGAGGAGGAGAGGAATAAAGAAGAAGGAATGGAAGAGGAGGAGGTGGAGGACTGTGGGGTCCTTGATGTTTTCTGAGCTTGGTTGTTTTCTTGGAGACCTTTCATGACCCATCTAGGTAACATCATCAGTGGCTAGCAGGCAGTAGGATTGGCTCTCTCTCTAGATACAAATAGCTTTCCCTTTCAGTGGGAATATTCATGCTGGCTCCTTGATTAGACTGTTGTTTGCTGTTGATTTGTTTATCTGCGTCGATAGTCCCTTGACTGGGCTATTGTTTGCTCCTTGATTGTTGGTCTAGTGTTAATCTCTAGTGTTGATTACTGGTCTTTTTTTACTGATATTTAGGTCTTTTTCTCCCCTTTTTGGCGTTTTAATTGTCTCTCTGCAACGGTTATGTCTATTTTTTAATCAGGGCACAGACGGGACGACGTACCTTCCTTCCGTTTCCGTGATCTTGGCGCAGTTTGGGAAAGACTATCTTTGCAAGACCGCAATTAAGGGATTGTGTTCTGTTCCAGTAATTTGAGCTTCTTTTTTCCCCCAGCCCGGAGAAGAGCTGGCAACACTCCGCCAGTTCTGAGCTCTGGACAGCTGACAGGCTGAATTACAGAATCGTAACGCGCGGGATTCGCTTCCAGCAAAGCGTCGAGACCTCACGAGCCTTTGATGGAAGGGCGACTCTCGCACTTGATGGATCATTGATCCCATCCGTGGCAATAAGGCAAACATATTGTTATGGCGCATGTGTTTGCATATTAACTCGGGCCAACTGAACTGGGTTGCGTGGCCCGTTGTTAAGAGGCCTGAAATGCGTTATCGATCCCCGGAGTTGTTTAAAAAAAAAAAAAGAGGCGATTCAGGATGCTTACAAGGAGAAACTCTTCAGGTGGGAAAAAAAAAAGAAGTTTAATCAAAGTTTGCAGGAACGGTTTAAAAATGGAGACGCAACGGTGAGGGTGGGGCGGTGGGTGGGATTTGAACAACAGCCAAGCGTTAAGTGGAAAAGTTGGGGGAGGGACACTTATGGCTGTGTGCATGCAGCCTCTCGCAATCGCACCACAAGTGTTGCTGACAAATAGCGATAGCACTTAGACTTATAGACCGCTTCACAGTGCTTTACAGCCCTTTCTAAGTGTGACACACACACCCCCGCCCCAACAATCTGGGTCCTCGTTTTACCAACCTCAGAAGGACGGGAGGCTGAATCAACCTTGAGCTGATCAAGATTGAACTGCTGACAGCAGGCAGAATTAGCCTGCAAGACTGCATAATTGATTGATTAATTGATCGATTGATTGTATATATATATATACATATATATATACTTACATATATATGTTTTCGTAGATTTTCACGGGTACAGGTATGCAAGTCTTGGCATATTCGGGTCTTTTCCCGTGTAAGATTGAGAGTATCTTGGCGACGTTTCGACGAGGTCCCAGCTTGAAGATGACGAGTGGGACCTTGTCGAAACGTCGCCAAGACACTCTCAATCTTACACGGGAAAAGACCCGAATACGCCAAGACTTGCTTACACACACACACACACACACACACACACACACACACACACACACACGAGAGAGAGAGCAAGAGAGAGAGAGAGAGAGACAGAGACAGACAGACACAGAGACAGAGAGAGAAAGAGAGAGATAGATGATAGATAGATTGATTAGATTAGATAGATAGATAGATAGATAGATAGATAGATAGATAGATGATAGATAGATAGATAGATAGAAAGATACTGTGTTTCCTCGAAAATAAGACCCTGTCTTATATTTTCTTGAACCCTGAAATAAGCGCTTGGCCTTATTGCCATGCGCTCAAAAGCCTGATCGGGCTTATTATCAGGGGAATGTCTTATTTTGGGGAAAACAGGGTAGGTGGGTGGGTAGGTAGGTAGGTAGGTAGACAGACAGACAGACAGACAGACAGACAGACAGACAGACAGACAGACAGATTATAGGTAGGTAGGCAGGTAGACAGACAGACAGATGATAGATAGATAGGTGATAGATAGATAATAGATAGATAGATAGATAGATAATAGATAGATAGATAGATAGATAATAGATAGATAGATAGATAGATAGATAGATAGATAGATAGATAGAAAGATACTGTGTTTCCTCGAAAATAAGACCCTGTCTTATATTTTCTTGAACCCTGAAATAAGCGCTTGGCCTTATTGCCATGCGCTCAAAAGCCTGATCGGGCTTATTATCAGGGGAATGTCTTATTTTGGGGAAAACAGGGTAGGTGGGTAGGTAGGTAGGTAGGTAGGTAGGTAGGTAGGTAGGTGGGTGGGTGGGTGGGTGGGTGGGTAGGTAGGTAGGTAGGTAGGTAGGTAGATAGATAGATAGATAGATAGATAGATAGATAGATAGATAGATAGATAGACAGACAGACAGACAGACAGACAGATTATAGGTAGGTAGGCAGGTAGACAGACAGATGATAGATAGATAGGATAGATAGATAGATAGATAGATAGATAGATAGATAGATAGATAGATAGATAGACAGACAGACAGACAGATAGATAATGGACAAAGACATTATCGGGGGATGTCTTATTTTGGGGAAAACAGGGTAGGTAGGTAGGTAGATAGACAGACAGACAGACAGACAGACAGATCTATATCTATCCCATTCTCCACCAATTTTCCCCACAACAACCACCCTGTAAGGTTGGGCTGGGCTGAGTGAGATGGCTGGCCCAAAGTCACCCAGGCGGCTTCCACCATCTCCTGGTTTCTAGCCCAGTGCCTTAAAACCACTAGGCCAACCTGGCTCCCTGAGCTGCCTCCTCCACCTTGCAAACTTGCATTCTTTTTGGAGCTCAGCGAAAGGTGTTCAAAGAATTCTGCAAAACAGCTCTGGTTACGAAAGGGGAGGGGAAGGAAGGGGGGGGGAGAGAAACAGATGCTCCCAGGGCTCATTAATCCCCCACAACAGAGACCCACAAGATTGACTGCAGCTTTTAGCCTCCCACCCTGTTGCCAAAACGTAATTGAGCAAAGGGGCAACTTGCGCTAATGCAAATTCCCGGCAAACCATCCTCAGCAGCGAAATCCAGAGGCCTCTCAAGCTTTGAAGGGATGCTGGGAGCCAGGAGCATCTCTGGGCACGATCCCCCTGGCAGAGGGGGTGAGACCACCTAGCAGTTGGAAGCAAGAAGGGCCCTTAATAGTCAGAGAGTGAGGAGGCTGGGGAAGGCCCAGATGGGGGCTCTGTGTCGGAAGCAGTGGTGGGTTCCTCCCGGTTCGGCCCGGTTCTCCCGAGCCGGTAGCGGTGATGATATGACATCACTGAACCGGTTCTGCCCCCCCAGCCCCCATGCCCCCCTACCCCCTGCATTATTCTTACCTTTTATTTGGCCCCACCCCCAATCTATTTTTTTTTTTTTAAAAATTGATTTATATGCCGCCCTTCTCCGGAGACTTGGCGGCTTACAATGTGTTAAGCATTGCTGCCTCCTTAGTCCCAGGTGATGGCTAGAGGGAAAAAAACTGTTTAAACTCTTGCCGCGGGGCTTCAAAGGGCCGCCCTACAGCTGATCAGTGTTAAAAGAAAACAAATGAGTAGCCTGGTGCCTGCAAAAATACATGGGTAGACCAGTGCCTGCAAAAATACATGAGTAGATCAGTGCCTGCAAAAATACATGAGTAGACCGGTACAGCTCTGCAAGCAGTTAAAAGCATGGTAGACCAGTACCTCTGTTAAATCCTAAATAATTGTCACATGACCATCAAGCCATGCCCACAAAATAAGCCACGCCCACAGAACCGGTAGTAAAAAAATTTTAGAACCCACCCCTGGTCGGAGGCAGAGATGGTGCCAGGGCCATCTGGGAGTGATGCGTGGACTCTCTACCTCTGCCTCTCTACTATCAGAGGCTGATAGTAGAGAGGCAGAGGAACAGGAGGAGCCTGTTCCTAGTGCACGTATGAGAAGAGCTGCCAGAAGGCAGGAGCAGCTAAAGCAAAAAGGACGACTTGGGAGTAAGGCCAAGAGACGATTGGCCCCTCCCATAAGGCTTAAAAGACCAGCAATGGCTCTTGGCCTCTTTGCCGGAAAACAACGTTGAGAGATTTGCTTCTTGTTTCACTATATTCAGTTCTTGTCAGCATCTTCTGCTTCTGAACTTTTGCCAAGAGAAGCCTTTGGCAGCTTGCCTAATTATCCCAAGGTCAGTGATAAACTGAGGAATGGCGTTTTGAAGAATTTGCTTTAATTTCGTTTGGACTACGCTGAGAATGAGTTAATTCTCAGCTGTTCTAATAAAGTCTGCTTGTTTTCGAACTGTTTGTATTTAATACTAACTGCTTGGGCCTGGGTCACAACAGGGCTGGAAAGCACTTGTGAAACAGTATATAAGTCTTTATTGCTATTGCTATGTTCCCCTGAAAATAAAACGCTTGCTCTAAAATCAGGAAGAGAAAGAATAATGTTGCACGATAAATGTATACATACATACATACATATTTGTTTTCTGAGCTTTTCGCAGGTGTTTGTATGTAGGTCTTTGGTTATTCGGGTTTTCTCCCGTGTAAAATTGGAGGTGTCTTGGCAACGTTTCAACGATGTCTCATTCGTCATCTTCAGGCTGGTGTTCTCGGCTTCGTGCTTCTAGGAGCAATGTGTGTGATCGCAGCTGTTTCTTCCTTTTAACTGCCAGTGGGGGTGTGAACTGATTGGGTGGGAGCTTGGCTGTGCTCTGATTGGTTGGGGGGTTGGCTGTGCTCTGATTGGATGGGGGGTTGGCTGTGCTCTGAATGGCTGGGTGTGTGTTCTGTTTAGGTGGGGGCTTGGTTGTGCTCAGGTTAGTCTGAGTAGCAGGGGGATTTGAGCTGGTGAGCTGTGTTGCTGTTGTTTGGCTTCGTGTTCGTGGCCGTGCCATCTCTTCATGTTGGGTGTCAGTCTGCTTCATGTATGGATTGGAGGGGTTTAAAGTGGCTAATGATGCAGCTGTGGTCTGGTTTGACCATGGACCAGAAACTCGAAAACCATATATGCAAAGGCACGGATGGGGAAATTGGCCTCTGTGCCTCTTTCAAGCATTTCCCCGAGATCTACGTGGAAGACCTGTCACTGCAGATGGCAGCTTTTACCATCCTGATGAATCCGTTCCTTCAAGACTTGTCAGCGTGCGCTGATTATTTTTTTTCCTGGTCTAATGTTAACTATGTTGGCAGAAGCTCCCACATGGAAGCAAGGTAGCCCGGAGCGGGGGAAAAAAAAAAAACACCCAAAAACCAGTTTGTTCAAATGTTCACCGTGCGTTGGCTTGTGGGAAATGAGTCGCGGTGTCTACCACGAAGCTCTTTCAAGTTTCTTCTGACAAAAAAGGAGGAAGCGGGTTCTATTCGATTCCAGAATTCGGCAGGTGTGATGCTCATCGGACAACTTTTGAAATCTATCTCCCGAGAGGTCCATCAAATAACAGAAGAACAGAGCAAGAGAATAACGGAATCGGAAAGGACTTTTCTTTTCTTCTTTTCTTTTCTTTTCTTTTCTTCCCTTCCCTTCTCTTCTTTTCTTTTTTCTTTTTTTTCTTTTTTTCCTTTTTTTCTTTCTTTTCTTTTCTTTTCTTTTCTTTTCTTTTCTTTTCTTTTCTTTCTTAATGGAAGAAATCTTCCATTTTGGAATACTGAAATTTGTGCCTTGCTGGGATCGGCACGACGAGACCATCAGGTTAAGTATCAGAGAATAACAGAGCTGGAAGGGACTTTGGGGGTCTTCTAGTCCAACCCCCTACTCAAACAGGAAACCATATACTATTTCAGCCATAATGGTTGTCCAATCTTTTGTGAAATCCTCCAGTGATGGAGCCCCCACAACTTCTGGAGGCGAGTTGTTCCACTGGTTAATTGTTCTCATTCTCGGGAAATTTCTCCTTAGTTCTAGGTTGGTGCTCTCCTTGATTAATTTCCATCCATTGCTTCTTGTCCTGGTGCTTTGGAAAATAGACCCCCCCCTCTTCTTTGTGGCAGCCCCTCAAATATCAAAAGATTGCTATCATGTCTCCCCTAATCCTTCTTTCCATTAAACTAGACCTACCTAATTCCTGCAACCGTTTTTCATATGTTTTATCCTCCAGTCCCCTAATCCTCTTGGTTGCTCTTCTCTGCACTCTTTCTAGAGTCTTAACATCTTTTTTTACATCGTGGCGACCAAAACTGGATGCAAGATTCCAAGTGTGGCCTTACCAAGGCCTTATAAAGTGGTATTAACCCTTCACGCGATCTTGACTCTATCCCTCTGTGGATGCAACCTAGGAGATGCTGAGTTCTAGTCCTGCCTTAGGCACCAAAGACAGTTGGGTGACTTTTAGCTGGAATTCCCCACCAGTTACAGCAGTTAGAACTGAAGGAGCTTCTTAAATGAGAAGTGTAACATCTTCAGATAGATAGATAGATAGATAGATAGATAGATAGATAGATAGATAGATAGATAGATAGATAGATGATAGACAGATAGAGATAGAAAGATGAGAGAAAGATATAGATAGATTGATAGAGAGAGAGATGATAGAGATAGATAGATAGATAGATAGATAGATAGATAGATAGATAGATGATAGAGAGAGAAAGATAGAGAGATGATAGAAAGATAGATATAGATAGATGAGAGATAGATGAGAGATAGAAAGATGAAAGAAAGATATAGATTGATAGATTGATAGATGATAGAGAGACAGATGATAGAGATAGATGATAGAGAGATGATAGAGAGAGAAAGATAGAGATAGAGAGATGATAGCGAGAAAGATAGATAGATAGATAGATAGATAGATAGATATAGATAGATATAGACAGATGAGAGAGAGAGAGAGAGTGAGAGAGAGAGAGAGAGCACCAGCCCCGTCTCTCAATATGGTGGCTCAATATGGTTGCCAAGTGAAGCTGATTGATTTCAGGCAGAGCCTCCTGTACGCAACATGTAAATCAATGCTCTGAGCTCATTCTCCCAAGGTATGTTGACGTTCACCAGGTTAGATGCCTTCAGAAGGGAATTAAGCAAATGGACGATTAATATTTTAGTGGACATTAGTCACGGGAGTCCCATAATTGTTCATTTCCTCAAACAGTAGCAGCCTCTGATTATTTTCTGGACTGGCTTGCCAAGGTCATCCGTTGGGGTCAGCGGGCCAAAGAGCCGGAGGTCCATCAACGGCTCACTCAAGTCCGTTTGGCGCAAGGTGTCCTTTCCTTAAGAATGTCAATAATTCAAGGTAGAGAGGAATAATTGATGAAGAGAAAAATAAAAGGGAGCCGTTCTTATCGGCTGCTACACCTTGAAGGAGGTTCTTGTTGGTTAAATTCAGTTTCTCCATTCAGGGGGAAAAAAAAAATGAGTTTTCATCGTCTACACAGGAAGAAAATGTCTCCGACACCTTCATTAATAAAAAAAGCTCTTTGTCTGATGACCCTTAGCTGATACGGATTTTTTTTTTTTTTTAATGTTCAGGAATTAAAAGCAACTTTTCTTCATTTCAAGCGGCGGGTTTGATTTCACATTGTTTGAGCTTCGCAGTACGAAGCGCTGGCCCTTATCTTGATCTGCGTCCAACATGGTAGCATCTCACCGGGATACCTAAGAGAGGTTCACCAACGTTCAAAAGATGGCGTCGGGATCAAGTTCACGCAGGTGTGAAGTGTTACCGTAGAAATGCAGGGCTTACCAAAGTGCTGAATTAGCACAAAATGTGGGGTCCTTGGGATTCTTTAAATTTGGTTGTTTTCTTGCAGAACGTCTCATGACCCAACCAGGTTACGTCATCAGTGCTAGAAGGTGGTGGTATTTGCTCTCTGCTTCTAACCTGTTGCCTGAACTACTGGTTTTTAACTTTAACAAAGAATAGGGAAGGTCCAGAATGATCCCATATGCATTGAGAGCCACATTGGCGTAGTGGTTAAAATGCCAGCCTAGAAACCAGGAGATTGTGAGTTCTAGTCCCTTTTTAGGAATGACAGCCAACTGGGTGATGTTGACCAATTACCCAATGGCGAGTTCTAGTCCTGCATTAGGCTTGAAAGCTGACTGGGTAACTTTGGGCCAATTACCAGGAGACAATTAGTTCTAGTCCCGCCTTAGGTATGAAAGTCAATTGGGTGATTTCGGATCAATCACCAGGAGACGATGAGTTCTAGTCCCGCCTTAGGTATGAAAGTCAATTGGGTGATTTCGGATGAATCACCAGGAGAGGGTGAGTTCTAGTCCCACCTTAGGCATGAAAGCTGGTTGAGTGGCCTTAGGCCAGTCCATCTCTCTCAGCGCAGCCCACCTCACAGGATTGTTGTTGTTGTAGGGTAGGGGTATTGCTTAAAGGCAGGATTAAAAATGCTAATAAAACAAGAAGAAAGAAAAGACGGAGATCAAATATGTATTCAAATCATTGCATTTTAATACACACATACACGAGAGAGAGAAAGAGAGACAGAGACAGAGAGACAGAGAGAGAGAGAGAGAGGGAGGGAGTGAGGGAGGAGAGAAAGACCTCCAAACACACAGACACACACCCAACTTCTGCTGCTTTCCAAATACACATTTGTCTAACTAAAATGTGCTTAATTAATATTTCATATTGCTGCCTTGGAAACTCTACATTCCTAATGGATGGTATTGATCAAAGGCAAAAAGAGAAAACTGCCCGGGAGCTGGAGGGGAAAAAAAGTAAAGCTGTCAGTTACAAAAACCATGCAAGTTCAAAGGGCTAAAACTCGCAGCCAGTCCTAAAGGCATCCGAGCAGACGAATAGAGAGATATAATGAGCAGAGCCCGTTCACCCAGCTCCTTACCGACGGGATGAGCTGCCAATATAAATAATGCAGATTTTAGCCTGTCCATTTTTAACCTCAACCGGAACGTGAGATGGGAGCTACAAAACTTTCAGAGGCCAACGGCGTTTCTTAAAAGGAAAAAAAAACCAGAAAGTTTGGTAGCGTTTGCTAGACGGGGATCTGATTCTTCCTGGGAGAACTTCAGAAGGATAGCCAGCAGGTCCTCCTCAGTGGTGGGCCGCTGCCGGTTCGGGCAAACCGGTAGTTCCGGCCAGTGGCTGGGCTCGCCCACCTGCCCTTGCGCTGTCTCGTCCTATATAATCACCGTTTTTCCGATGCTGCGCTAATGCGCGGAAGGAGCACGTGTGATCGAAGCCAGCGTGCACGCGCTCACATTTTTGGTTCTAGGCCAGTGTTTTTCAACCTTGGAAGCTTGAAGATGGGTGGACTTCAACTCCCAGAATCCCCCAGCCAGCTGGGAATTGAAGCCCACCCATCTTCAAGCTACCAAGGTTGAGAAACACTGTTCTAGGTGAACCAGTTGTTACAGTATGTGACGCCCATCTCTTGTCCTCCTCCAACTTTTCTAAGTACCACCAGTCCGGGAAGTCAAAGCTTTGATCGGTATGATACATGGGTTGGAGAACGATGGCCCTTTTATGACTTGTGGACTTCAACTCCCAGAATTCCTGAGTCCTGGGAGATGGTGAGTTCTAGTCCTGCCTTGGGCAAGACAACGGGGACTACAGTTTGAATGCAGGACTTGCGAGCAGTTTGGCCTAGTAATTAAGGTGCCGGTCTTAGAAACCAGGAGACGTTGAGTTCTAGTCCCTGCCTCAGGCGAAAGCCAGCTGGGGGACTTTGAGCCAATCACCAGGAGACAGTGAGTTCTAGTTCCTAAGGCATGACAATCGGCCCTATCTAACTCACAAGGTGGTGGTTCTGGAGGAAAATTAGAAGAGATGAGGATTATTCTGAGGTTTGCCACCTTGGATAACTTCTAAAGAAATAAAGGTGGGATACAAATCTAATAAAATAAATAAATAAATAGACAGTTCACACCACATGTGGACCCAGATGAGGGCCCAGATTGTTGGGGGCAAGAGGCTGACTCTGTAAAGCGCTTAGAGAGGACACTGAGAAGCGGTATATAAGTCTAAGGGCTATAAATATTATTTGCAGGGAGCTGAATTTGTCTAGGCTGAATCCCTAGACAAATAATAATGGCTCTTTTGGTTTCAAGCATCACAACAGACAACGGTTATCCTCCACGCTGCCAGGTTTCTGGGAAGAACAAAAGGCAGGGTCCCGGAGAGGCCCCTAATATAATTATTCAATCAAAGCCGAAATCCTTTTCCTCCAGAGCGAGCCCCTTCCTGTAATTCCAACCTCTCGCTTTTCTTTCCCCCTTTTCTGCTTTATTATGTAAACTTTTCATTAGCAAACGAGACGTCCTGTGTAACATAATCATTTCGGTTACGATGCCACGGTGGAGAACGCGACGCCCGCCTCGGGGAAAAAAAAAAGGCAGCGGGGCCGAGCTAATGAGGTTTTAATGCAATTTGGAGTATCGAAGGAAGTTTGCACAGCCTGATCGCTTACCGTCGGATCGATGCGAATTAGTGTCTTAAAGAGAGATAAAGCATTCGACGATCAATGGGATTCGAGACCCCGGGAAAAATCTCTCTCTTTTTCTTTTTTTAAATGGAAGAAATCTTCCGTTTTGGAATATTGAAATGTGGGCCTTACTGGTAACAGCACCACGAGGGCATCAGGTAAGTTTCAGAGAAGAAAATGTCTGGTGGAAGATAAATTTGAGATGGTTGGGCCATCTGCTCCACTCCTCTACTTCTTCCAAAGGGCAATGAACCACAAAGACGGACGGTCCTGGGTTTGAACAGAACAGAATCACAGATTTGGAAGGGACCTTGGAGGTCTTCTAGTCTGACCCCCTGTTTAGGCACGAAACCCTATCCCATTTCAGACAAATGGTTGTCCAATCTCTTCTTAAAAACCTCCAATGATGGGGAAGGAAGGAAGGAGGGAGGGAGGGAGGAAAGAAAAAGAATAGCAGAATAACAGAGTTGGAAGGTGTTGTGACTCCGACTCCCAAGCTTGTCCTAACAGAGGAAGAGGACTCAGAAGGTGATGGGGAGGAACTGACAAGGCCTCCCTCTCCAGGACCCTCCTTTCTGGCAATGCATATCGGAGCACCAATTGATAGGGAGCGAGGAGGATGAATCCTGGCTTGATCCCAGGCAGCGTCGGAGGGAGAAGCGTGCACAGCAACGGAAGAGGCGTGGGAGGGCCAGAGATTGAGCTGAGTCACGGAGCCACGCCCCACCCGGAATAAAAGTGGGTGGGATTGCTCTTCAGGCTTTGTGACGGACAACGTTAAACCCTGAAAGTCACATCGTGATCTCTGAAATTCGGCTTGGATATATTTTGGACTGAACATTGACTGAACTTTTGTCTGGTGGATAATTTGTTGCTCCTGGAACGGACTGAAGATAAGTCCTCTTATGCTTTATGGGAGTGAAAACGGTCTTGGCAGGCATTCGGCAGTTTGTTGCCAAAACCTTGGTCTGCCAAGAATCCTAATCTGTTTACCTAATAAAAAATTGGCCGCATGCTTGGTATTACGTTTGCCTGTGTGAGGAAGGGGGACAGAAGAGAAGGGACCTTGGAGGTCATCTAGTCCGGACTCCTGCTCAGGCACGAAACCCTATACCATTTCAGACAAATGGCTGTCCAATGTCTTCTCAAAAACTTCCAGTGTTGGAGCACCCACAACTTCTGGAGGCAAGTTGTTCCACTGGTTAATTGTTCTAACTGTCAGGAAATTCCTCCTTAGTTCTGCTTCTCTCTCTGGTTAGTTTCCATCCGTTGCTTCTTCTCCTGCCTTCGGATGCTTTGGAGAATAGGTGGACTCCTTCTTCTCTGGGGCAGCCCCTCAAATATTGGAAGACTGCTCTGATGTTTCTCCTAGTCCTTCTTTTCCTTAAACTAGACATACCCAATTCCAGCAACCGTTCTTTATATGTTTTAGCCTCCAGTCCTCTAATCAACTTTCTTGCGAAGACACTGTCTGGGGGGAAATTATCAGATGGTAGATAAAATTCCAGAGAGTTGGCCCATCTGCTTTGTTTCTCTATTTCTTCAAAAGGGCAAATGAACCACGAAGACGGACTGTTCAAGCTTGTCTCTCCTGGGCTTGAGAAGGGCCAAATGAAGAATAATGTTGAGAGCAAACTCATGGAGAAGTCCAACCATCACTAATAGACCAGTATCTTTTTATTTCTGGGCATCACCCAAGGACCACCGTTCAAGTCCGAATCCTATTTTGGGAGATGTCCTTGGAGAACCCCAAGGGCATCCATCTGGGAAAGGTCTCCAATGTTGAAGAATGATTTATTCACACCAAAGTATACGTCCGTCATCTTGGCGGAGTTGTTGGGAATTCGAAGTATACTTTGACGTACCCTTGGTGCTCTCAGAGCTGGGTGGTTTGCTGGCAGACGTTTCATGACCCAACTAGGGAACATCATCAGTGCCAGAAGGGAATGGGGTTTGCAGATAGGAGGAGGAAGAGAACGGTGGGGTCTTTGGCGCTCTCTCAGCTTGGTGGTTTTCTTGCAGATATTTCATGATCCAACTAGGGAACATCATCATCGGTGCTGGAAAGGAGCGGGGTTTATGGAGAGGAGGAGGAGGAGAAGGGAAGAGAAGGAAGAGGAAGAAAGAGGAAGACTGCGGGGTCCTTGGTGCTCTCTGAGCTTGGAGGTTTTCTTACAGACGTTTCATGACCCAACTAGGAAACAACATCAGTGCTAGAAGAGAGTGGGGTTTGCAAGGAGGAGGACAACCACTACTACGATGACTATGGAGTCCTTGGTGTTCTTGCAGACGTTTTATGACCCAACTAGGTAACATTATCTGTGTTTAGAAGAGAGGGGGGTTTGTGGGGGGAGGAGGAGGAGTGGGAGGAGGAGGACTGTGGGGTCCTTGCGTTTGGTGGTTTTCTTGCAAACGTTTCATGATCCAACTAGGTAACTTCATCAGTGCTTGAAGGGAGTGAGGGTTTGTGGTGAGGGAGGAGGAGGAGAGGGGGGAAGATGGAGGAGGAGGAAGAAGAGGGAGAAGGAAGAGGAGGAGGAGAAGGAGAAGGAGAAGAAGAAGAAGAAGAAGAAGAAGAAAAAGAAAAAGAAGAAGAAGAAGAAGAAGAAGAAGAAGAAGAGGAGGAGGAGGAGGAGGAGGAGGAGGAGGAGGAGGAGGAGGAGGAGGAGGAGGAGGAGGAGGAGGAGGAATGGAAGAGGAGGAGGCAGAGGACTGTGGGATAACACCATCAGTGCTAGAAGGGAATGGGATTTACTCTCAGTTTGAATAACTACTAGTGGCTTGCCCTGTCAGTGCTGGTGATGCCAAGCGACTGGTGTTAAATCAAGGACTCACTGTAAATACTGATGTTGATTACAGCGTTTGAAACACAAAAGAGATCAGAGGTCCAGAGTGATTTCGTTCCCGTCTTAAGACCAGCTGCAAAATCTTTGCTCCTAGTTGAAAGGGGAAGGCCACTACGACTTTGCAAAGAACCTCGGCAGAGACTCAGGGTTTTGCTACCGAGCCTGTTGCAACGTTTCGCCCAAGAGGGAACGGTTTCTTTTCTTTTCTTTTTTCTTTTCTTTTCTTTTCTTTCTTTTTGGCTGAATGGCCACTGTGTGTAAAAGAATTGGCATTTTATCTTGTTTAATGTTTTGTTGGCCTTCAGGGTGCGATTTGCATATTGCTAGATCTGACATTTTCGATAGCATTTGGTTGTGTGCCATTTTCGTGCCGCTTTGCAGATTTTTTTTTCCCCACTTCGTACAAGCGAGGGTCACCTCCAGGCACAGAACCTTCCCAAATAATCCATTGCGCAGATATTTTGGATATTTTAAAATATCTCATGCATTCCTTAGAGACTTGCTGGTAGGAATACACAAGGCTTTGGATATTTATTTATTTATTTAATAAATTTACAATTTATTAAATTGTGGCCAAAAATATTTAATTACTTTTTAAACTGCTTTTAAATTTTGTATGTTCAGTTTTATTTTGGCTGTTCACCGCCCTGAGTCCTGTTGGAGAAGGACGGTATACAAATTAAATAAAATACTAAAATACTAAATACTATTTATTATCAGATTTTGATCCCCTCCCCCACTTTATTACTTTATAAGTAATTCAAGGTGGTGAACATCCATAATACTCTTTGGCCTCTTATTATCCCTGGAACAACAATCCTGCGAGGTGAGTTGGGATGAGAGAATGACTACCACAAAGTCACCCAGCTGGCTTTCGCCCGAGGCAGGGACTAGAACTCACCGTCTCCTGGTTTCTAGACGAGCACCTTAATTACAAGCCAAATTGCTCTCAAATCCTGCATTTACACTGTAGTCTCCTACATGGCAGGACTAGAACTCACTGTCTCCCGATGATTGGCTCAAAGTCACCCAGCTGCCTTTCATGTCTAAGGCGGAACTAGAACTCACCGTCTCCTGATGATTGGTTCAAAATTACTCAGCTTTCATGCCTAAGGAGGAACTAGAATTCACCGTCTCCCGATGATTGATTCAAAATTACTCAGCTTTCATGCCTAAGGAGGAACTAGAACTCACCGTCTCCTGATGATTGGTTCAAAATTACTCAGCTTTCATGCCTAAGGAGGAACTAGAATTCACCGTCTCCTGATGATTGGTTCAAAATTACTCAGCTTTCGTGCCTAAGGAGGAACTAGAATTCACCGTCTCCCGATGATTGATTCAAAATTACTCAGCTTTCGTGCCTAAGGAGGAACTAGAATTCACCGTCTCCCGATGATTGATTCAAAATTACTCAGCTTTCGTGCCTAAGGAGGAACTAGAACTCACCATCTCCTGATAATTGGTTCAAAATTACTCGGCTTTCGTGCCTAAGGAGGAACTAGAACTCACCGTCTCCCAATGATTGGTTCAAAATTACTCAGCTTTCATGCTTAAGGCAGGACTAGAACTCACCGTCTCCTGGTGATCAGCCCAAAGTAGCCCAGCCAGTTTTCATGCCTAAGGCAGGACTAGAACTCACAGTCTCCTGGTTTCTAGGCCAGCACCTTAACCACTAGGCCAAACTGGCTCTCGTGTCTTGCATTCACACCGTACAGCCTACAGATTTCAATATGAACATTTTAACATAATCCCTGTAAAAGACAGACAGCTGTGTGAAACTCAACCTTTCTAAACTGACACAGAAAGTGAATTCTTGAGTGGAAACTTACTAGAAATTCCAGGCATATTTGCCCTTATTAAGCGTTGCTGCTTTGCAACAATGCCGCAATTAGCTCTATTAATCTCACACTCCGAACTTGAGATCACGCTGACACGCAACACGTTGCTTCATGCGTTTCACGGAATGATAAATTTAGCAGCTCAACCTTATTTAATTCCTCTTTTTTTTTGTTTTTTACAGGCAATTAAGCAAGCTCTTTGTAAGGTACCACGGCTTGCCTTCTATCCTCACGTTCCATTAAACCCAACCCGAAACATCAATGGACGGGGTGCTTTTCTTTCATCTCAGGAGTGATTTACACAGCAAACTGAACTCAAAAGAAAATCTGTTTAGTAATTTAAATGCGTAAAAGAGCGCTGAAATTCCAAAAGGACAATTTTAAAAACACATTCGTTTTTTCGGTAGTAAAGCAAGAAAGCACGATGGCCTTTAATTTCATTCCAATAATTGGAAGCCCGTTCCCGATGGGACCTTTTTAGAGGATCTTAGAAAAAATCCTATATCGCGTTTAGTCTTAAATTAATCATATTGTAATACAGGTAGTCCTTGATGGCAGGCCTGGAAGCCATCTTTTTCGTTGGATCTTCAGGCCTGCCACATTTCCTCCTGTGGAAAACTGGAAGGGGGGGATTGTATGGAGCATAGATGATATGTGTACTCATAATAACATTCCTTTCTCAGAGAGTCAAGGCCATCTTGCCCTGCACCTGGAAGGTTGGAACTGGGAGGCATCTCCAGTTGCGACGATGCTTTGATTGGACCATGTGATGGACAAGCAGGTGCTGGGCAGAGACTCGGACTTTCCTTCAGGTGGGGAAAACCTGGAAGCTTTCAGATTTGGGTTTTCCCAGATGTGCCAATACGAAATCTCTAATAAAGTAGAACTTTGAGGAAACTCAAGCCTTGGAGTTTTCTTTCATTGCGGGTGTTCCTTGGAACCCTGACATTCGACTTATGACCAAAATTGAGCCCATAATTTCCATTGCTAAGTAAGATAGCTGTTAAGTGAATTTTGGCCCATTTTATATCCTTTCTTGCCATAGCTGTGCCAAGATTTCTGTCATTAAGCAAGATAGCTGTTAAGCAAATTTTGGCCCATTTTACGACTGTTCTTGCCGCAGCTGTTAAACGAATCACGGCAGTTGTTAAGTTAGTAACACGGTTGTTAAGTGAATCCGGCTTCCCCTTTGACTTGGCTTGTCATAAGGTCACAAAAGGGAGATCCCATGACCCCGGGATGCTACAGCCGTCATAAGTCATAAGTCACTTTTTCCAGGGTTGTTGTAACTTCAAATGGCCACTAAATAAACTGTTTTAGCCTGCACTTTTAAAGACAGCATTAATTCCAATTTTAATCATCGAATTAAGGATTGGAAAAGGGATTTCTGTAAAAGTTCCCTTTTCCAGGTTCTCAGAGGGTGCTTTTCACTGGGTCCCTGATTTACAACCCTTCGTTTACCAACCTTTCAAAGTTACATTGCCGCTGAAACAAAGCGACTTACGAGCGTTGCAGCGTTTCTATGGCCGCGTCATTTAAATTCAGACGCTTCGCAACTGGCCTGCATTTATGACCAAAGGATGCTCCAGTCTAAAAACATGACGGAGGAAGATGGTTTCTGGGAAGAATTAGTCTCAGCAGATCGACCGAGGCTGAAGGGTCAAAGCTACACCGTTCCTGCAATTACAGGATCTTCATTTAGCCCTCTGGGGAATAATAAAAGAGAATTTTACCTGCCCTGCCCCATTAAAGGAAAATTGCAATGGCTGATTTAAAATGGCATTTTCCCCCCCTTCCTCTCGATGAGGACGGGGGAAACGTTCGGCTCTGGAATCCAGTGAGGACAGCAGCAGTGTTTTCAAAATAATCCATCCATCCATCCATCCATCCATCCATCCATCCATCCATCCATCCATCTTTTCCTTCCTTCCTCACTTCCTTTCTCCTTCCTCCCTTCCTCTTTCTCCTCCCTTCCTTCCTTCCGCTTCCTCCTTCCTCCCATCCTTCCTTCCATCCATCCATCCAACTTTTCCTTCCTTCTTTACTCCCTTACTCTTTCTCCTTTCCTCTTTCTCCTTCCTTCCTTCCTTCCCTCCCTCCCAAGCAATAGCAATTAGACCTATATACCGCTTCACAGTGCTTTTACAGCCCTCTCTGTTTACACAGTCAGCCTATTGCCTCCAACCATCTGGGTCCTCATTTTACCCACCTCGGAAGGATGGAAGGCTGAGTCAACCTTGAGCTGGTGAGAATTGAACTGCTGGCTGTCGGCAGAGTTAGCCTACGATACTGAATTCTAACCACTGTGCCACCACGGCCCTTCCTTCCTTCCTTCCTTCCTTCCTTCCTTCCTTCCTTCCTTTCTTCCTCTTTCTCCTTCCTTCCTTCCTCTTCCTCTTTCTCCTTCCTTCCTTCCTCCTTTCTCCTTCCCTTCCTTCCTCCTCCCTCCCTCTCTTCCATCCATCCATCCATCCATCCATCCATCCAACTTTTCCTTCCTTCCATCCATCCAACTTTTCCTTCCTTCCTCCCTTCCTCTTTCTCCTTCCTTCCTCTTTCTCCTTCCTTCCTCTTTCTCCTTCCTTCCACGCTGCTGGCTGGGGGATTCTGGGAGTTGAAGTCCACCCATCTTGAAGCTATCAAGGTTGAGAAACCCTGCTCTAGGCCATTTCGATCCAAACACTTTCTTGAAAAAAATCACAATGGCAACCTGTATTACACTTCCATGGCACAGGATGATGGGTAAGGGGTGCAACGGCTTCACCCTGGCATTTAGGGGCAAGCAAAGCAAAATAAAAAGGGATAAACAAGTTTTTTTTTAAAAAAAAAGATCTTTCTTACTTGAATCGGGATTTGACCTCGTTCACAGCTTTCTCGTATTGTTCTGTGGTGACTTTGTAGAATTGTGAGCTCTGTAGAAAAAGCAGGGGAGAAAAAGAGAGAAGAAATTAAATATAAACACCCCAAAAAGCAAATGAGAAACGGGGACAATATTTATAGAGTGGAGATTCATCGTTCATGCAATTCTCGAAGAGATATTTGGGCGTATCAATGCTTGTACATTCAAGCACGGCCACAGGCAGACCCACACGAAGTGTTGTTTTCGTATTTATTAGATTTTTAAAAAAATCCAAACTTAACTTACTTTATAATTCAATCTAGCAAACATTCCTAATATTCCTCCAATTTTCTCCATAACAACCCTGTGAGGTGGGTTGGGCTGAAAGAGAGGGACTGGCCCAAAGTCACCCAGCCAGCTTTCATACCTAAGGCAGGACTAGAATTCCCTATCTCCTGTTGATTGGCCTAAAGTCACCCAGTTGGCCTTCATGCCTAAGGCAGGACTAATAATAATAATAATAATAATAATAATAATAATAATAATAATAATAATAATAATAATAATAATAATAATAATAATAATAATAATAATAATTTTATTTCTATATCGCCCTTCTCCCGAAGGACTCAGGGCGGTGTACAGCCTATTTAAAAACACAAGACAAAACAGCAATTAAAATTTAAAATGATTAAATAATTTGGCTCAATTAAAACCCCAGAAATTTAAAATACCCCAATTTAAAACTATTTTGTTGATAGCCCGGCCTGGCGGAACAACAGGGTCTTGAGTGCACAGCGAAATACACGGAGGTCGGAGATCTTACGTATTTCCGGGGGCAGTTCATTCCACAGGGCTGGGGCTCCCACAGAGAAGGCCCTCCCCTGGGTGTCACCAGCCGACATAACTTGGCCGATGGCACCTTGAGGAGACCCTCTCTGTGGGAGCGGACTGGTCGGTGGGAGGCTATTGGTGGCAGAAGACGGTCTCGGAGATACCCGGGTCCTATGCCATGGAGTGCTTTAAAGGTGGTAACCAACACCTTGAATCGCACCCGGAAGACCACTGGGAGCCAGTGCAGCTCGCGCAGGAGGGGTGTCACGTGGGCACAACGAGTTGCGCCCATAACCACCCGCGCGGCCGCATTCTGGACCAGCTGGAGCCTCCGAGTGCTCTTCAAGGGGAGCCCCATGTAGAGAGCATTACAATAGTCCGACTAGAACTCACTGTCTCCTTGTGATTGGCCCAAAGTCATCTAGCTGGCTTTCACGCCTAAGGCAGGACTAGAATTCACTATCTCCTGTTGATTGGCCCAAAGTGACTCAGCCAGCTTTCATGCCTAAGGCAGGACTAGAATTCCCTATCTCCTGTTGATTGGCCTAAAGTCACCCAGTTGGCTTTCATGCCTAAGGCAGGACTAGAACTCACCGTCTCCTTGTGATTGGCCCAAAGTCATCTAGCTGGCTTTCACGCCTAAGGCAGGACTAGAATTCACTATCTCCTGTTGATTGGCCCAAAGTGACTCAGCCAGCTTTCATGCCTAAGGCAGGACTAGAATTCCCTATCTCCTGTTGATTGGCCTAAAGTCACCCAGTTGGCTTTCATGCCTAAGGCAGGACTAGAACTCACTGTCTCCTTGTGATTGGCCCAAAGTCACCCAGCCAACTTTCATGCCTAAGGCAGGACTAGAATTCACTATCTCCTGTTGATTGGCCTAAAGTCACTCAGCCAGCTTTCATGCCTAAGGCAGGACTAGAACTCACCGTCTCCTGGTAATTGGCCCAAAGTCACCCAGTTCCCTTTCATGCCTAAAGCAGGAACTAGAATTCACTGTCTCCTGTTGATTGGCCTAAAGTCACCCAGCTGGCTTTCATGCCTAAGGCAGGTCTAGAACTCACCGTCTCCTGGTATTTGGCCCAAAGTCACCCAGCCAGCTTTCTTGCTCAAGGCAGGACTAGAACTCACAGATTCCTGCTCTCTAGGCCAGCACGTTAACCACTACCAAAAACTGACTCTTTAGTTCCAATGAGTTGCCCAGAAAACACACACAATCCATCTTCTTTCCAATTCAGCTCCACATTTCTCTCCTCCCCACCCCACCCCACCGCTCCTTCAGCTTGGATTTCCTCTTGGTACCTTTTTCATTGGGGGCCCTCTTCCTTTAGCTGGGTTTCCTCTTCTCCCGGGCTTTTCCATCCTCAGCCCCAGCCAGGCCCTAGCTCTGGTCCTACCACGTGTGACCCTCAAGGACTGCTGGTCTCCAGGTTCAGTTGAGTTTCCCAACTGAACTTTCATGACATCACAAAGACCCCAAGCCGTGGCAACCGCAAACACACAGCCCGCAGCATCGGCAAGCTTTAGCCATGCTCACAGCCCTCAAGTGGACTCCTAAATAATTTGGCCAAGCCACTCTTGTGAGTAAAAACAGCCTTTTGGGGCACCCTGTATTTATTCGGTTCTACAGATAGACCTCGACTTACAACGCTTCATTTAGTGACTGTTGCAACAGCACTGAAAAAAAGTCAAGCGATCGATCAATTAGAATAGAATTAGAATAGCCCGGTTCCACCTAATTTGTACTCGTGTCTTTGGTTTATACCTGCCCAGGTGTAAAACCTTGCTTTTCTTCAGATTAAATTTCATGTTGCTGGATGGGGCCCATTGTTCAAGTCTGTCGAGATCTTTTCGGATCCTGAGCTGATCTTCTGGGGTGTTGGCTGTTCCTGCCACCTTAGTGTCATCTGCAAATTTGATCAGTTCCCCTTCTATTCCCTCATCTAAGTCATTTATGAAGAAGATATTGAAGAGTACTGGGCCTAAAACGGAACCTCGTAGTACCTCACTGCTTATTACTTATGTAACGTATGACCATTTTGCGCACTTACAAACCTGTGAAGCATTCTTGTGACCGTGTGATCAAAATCCAGACGCTTGGCAACTGCTTCGTAGTTATGACTTATTGTGTCCCGCGATCACCTGATTCCCCTTTGACGACCTTCTGACGAGCAAAATCGATGGGGAAGCCGGATTCCCTCAACAACCGGGTTACTAACTTATCAAACCGCAACGATTCAATTTAAGAGCTGTGGCAAGAAAGGTCGTAAAGCGGGGCAAAACTCAACCAACGTCTCCCTTAACAAGCAGATGTTTTGGGGCTCGACCGCAGTTGTTAAATCGAGGACGGCCTGTTCTTGGAGCAAGGAATAAAGGGAGGATGCGCGAAGGGCCCCTGTTCGCGGTTGTGAGGTAAAACGGAGTGAACGGCAGTGAGGTAAATAACTTGACGAAAAACTAGGTGCTCTCTGATACGGGCAGTTCTCAATTTATGACCAATGAGCCTCCTTGGGGCAGTCTCGTCGCAGATTCAGTTCCAACGGCAGTCCCCCGTCCCCCGTGATCATGCGTCCGCAGCTACGACGTTGGCAAACGTCTCGCCTTTACAACCGTACGCAGTGTCCCATGGTCGTAGGACTGTGTCCGTTGGAAAAAAAAAAGGCATTTGCTTCCAGTTTTGGGTTAAAACGTGCCTATATTGAATTATTTGGTTTGCTTAACAGCCGTGGCGTTCTCTTTACGACCGCTGCCATTCGTTTTACAACCTCCGCAGAGAAGGTCATAAAATCAGGTTGGTCGCTCGGTTTTCAATCCATCGGAATTGAGCTGGAAGGAATGACCTTGGAGGTCTTCTAGTCCAACCCCCTGCTCAAGCAGGAGACCCTGTCCCATTTCAGAGAAACAAGTAATGTAATCAGAATAGAGCCCTGAAGGGACCTTGGAGGTCATCTAGTCCAGCCCCCTGCTCAAGAAGGAGACCCTGTGTTGTGACCAAGGCCCAAGTAGTGATTACCAAACACAATTCAGTCCTCAACAAACTTTATTTTATTAAAATAGCTGAGAATTAATTCATTCTCAGCTTAGTCTAAAACAAAATTCTTAATAACCAGCCCGTCGGCCTTATCACCAACCTTTGATGTCTTTGGCAACCTGCCAAAGGCTTTTCTTGGCAGAAACCCCACAAAGTTCAAGAGACGCTGACAAGAAGCACTGGAATCAACGTTGCTTTTCTACAAAGAACTCAACGGCTCGTTGCTGCTCTTTCGAGCCTTATGGGAGGGCCTTATCTTCTGGCCTTACTCCTGAGTCGTCCTTTTTGCTTCAGCTGTTCTTGCCTTCTGACAGCTTTTCAAATGCGTGCACTAGGAACAGGCTCCTCCTGTTCCTCTTCCTCTCTGCTGTCCGGCTCTGGAGGCTCTGGAGTCCGCGCATCACTCCCAGATGACTCCAGGACTGGCCCATTGTCCTCCCCAGCCTCCTCACTATCCGACTCTGCTGCCAGCTCCGCAGGTTGTGACGGACCACAACACCCTATCCTATTTCAGACAAACATGTAATGTAATCAGAATAGAGCCCAGAAGGGACCTTGGAGGTCTTCTAATCCAACCTCCTGCTCAAGCAGGAAACCCTACCCCATTTCAGACAAATGGCTGTTCAGCCTCTTCTTGAAAATTTCCAGTGACAGAGCACCCAACATCTGGAGGCAAGCTGTTCCACCGGTTAATTGTTCTCACTGTTAGGAAGTTTCTCCTTAGTACTAAGTTGCTTCTCTCCTTGATTCATTTCCATTCATTGCTTCTTGTCCTGCCTTCTGGTGCTGTTCTGTCCCCCTTCCTCACACAGGCAAATGTAATAGCAAGCACGCCTGCCAATATTTTATTAGGTAAACAGATTAGGATTCTTGGCAGACCAAGATTTTGGCAGCAGACTGCCGAATGCCTGCCAAGACCGTTTTCACTCCCATAAAGCAGAAGAGGACTTATCTTCAGTTCGTTCCAGGAGCAACAAATTATCCACCAGACAAGAGTTTAGTCAATGTTCAGTCCAAAATATATCCAAGCCGAATTTCAGAGATCACGATGTGACTTTCAGGGTTTAACTTTGTCTGTCGCAAAGCCTGAAGAGCAATCCCACCCACTTTTATTCCTGGTGGGGCGTGGCTCCGTGACTCAGCTCAATCTCTGGCCCTCCCATGCCTCTTCCCTTGCTGCGCACGCTTCTCCCTCCGACGCTGCCTGGGATCAAGCCAGGATTCATCATCCTCGCTCCCTATCAATTGGTGCTCCGATATGCCTTCCTCCTGGCACATCCCAAGCTGTTCCTCCTGGCCTTCAGATGGAACCTGAGGCATTGCCAGAGAGGAAGGTCCTGGAGAGGGAGGCCTTGTCAGTTCCTCCCCCTCACCTTCTGAGTCCTCTTCCTCGGGAAGGGACAGGCTCGGGAGTCAGGGTCACAACAGATGCTTTGAAAAATAGGTTGACCCCCTCTATTTTGTGGCAACCCCCTCAAATGGGTAAGCCCACTTGGGTTACCTGATTTATGATTGTCACGACTTAGGACCGTGATGGGCAGGTTCCATTACGGTCATGACTCGAGAACTTCCCACAGAATCTTCTGCTTTGTATCATATCAAAATCACAACTTGATGAAACAAGAAGCTAGAAAATCAAAATCACAGGCAGAAGTGAAAAAAACTCCTGTCTTTAGATGTACATATAGTCCTCAACTTACAACAGATCACTTAGTGACCGTTCAAAGTTACAACGGCACTGAAAAAAGCGACTTATGACCGGTTTTCACACTTATGACCGTTTGTAGCATCCTCATGGTCACGTGATCCAAGTTGGCAATGGACTCGTATTTATGACCGTCGCAGCATCCCGGGGGTGTGTGTGTCACGTGATCCCCTTTCGTGACCTTCCGGCGAGCAAAATCAATGGGGAAGCCAGGTTCACTTAACAACGGCGTGGCTCATTTAACAACCGCAGTGATTCCCTTAACAACGGTGGCAAGAAAAGTCGTAAAACGGGGGCAGAATTCACTTAACAACCATCTTGCTTCATAACCAAAAATGTTGGGCTCCATTGTGGCCGTGAGTTGAGGACTACTTCAGTGACGTCTCAAAGATAAAATGCCACTTGGAAAACAAAATAACAGGACAAATATTTGATGATCTGATTTTTAATGATCGCAGCTCTCTGCTACCGCTCTGATAATTCGCTGGGGATCTGGCAAAAATTATTGTAAAAAAAAAAAAAAAACACATTACACCAAGGAGACGAAGAATGCAGCACAATTGTGTTGCAGGCAGGCCTCTGTGTCTTTTACACAAATTATAATAAATTGCGGAACGGATGCGACAGTCAAAAGGCCGCACGAAGATTAAACAGAACAAGAGAGTCTCTACCTGCCCCCCCCCCCCCATTCATTCATCTGCCTCCGACATCAACTTTCCTGGGGTAGTTTATTTCTTCATAAATCGCTGTCGGCCGGTTAGAAAAATGGAAAATGAAAATCTTGTTTAACTTGCTGTCACACAATCACAACACACACACACACACACACACACACACACACACAAAACTTCTGGATTTACCAATGGGGCTCATCCTAGGACAATCACACCCAGGTGGCTCAAAGACCCCGTAAAATCGATGGGGATGCGATTAGACGCAGGCGGATGGAGGGCCGGGGGAGAGGGGGGGCAGATGGACGGGTGTCCCCCCCCGTTTGAGATGATGAATCACCCCTTCTCAACCTGCCCTCCGTTCTGATGCTAACGCTGCCCAACCACTCATAGCGAGAGCCATTCATCTCCCTTCGGCCTGATCAATAAAGATGGAACACAACAGTTGTAAAGATCGATCGCAATTTTTTATCATTTTAAAGCACGGAGGCACGTCTTTGGACACAAAAGCAATATTTTTTGCATGCCGTCTGGGTTTCTTCTCTTTCTTTCTTTCTTTCTTTCCCTCCCTCCTTTCCTTCCTCCTTTCACTTCCATTCGTCTCCTTCCCTCTCTCTCCCTCCCTCTTCTTTCCTTTCTCTCCCTCCTCCCTCCTTTCCTTTCTCCTTTCCTTTCACTTCCATTCCTCTCCTTTCTCTCCTTCTCTCTCTCCCCTCCCTTTTCTTTCCTTTCTCTCCCTCCCTCCTTTCCTTCCCTTTCCTTCTCTCGTCTTCCTTTCCTTTCCCTTTCCTTTCCCTTCCTTTCTCTCCCTCCCTCTTCTTTCCTTTCTCTCCCTCCCTCCCTCCTTTCCTTTCCCTTTCCTTTCACTTCCATTCCTCCCTTCTCCTCCTTCCCTCTCTCTCCCTCCCTCTTCTTTCCTTTCTCTCCCTCCCTCCCTCTTTCTCCTTTCTTTTCTTCCTTCCTCTCCTTTCTCTCCTTTCTCTCTCTCCCTCCCTTTCTTTCCTTTCTCACCCTCCCTCCCTCCTTTCTCTTTTCTTTTACTTCCTTCTCTTCCTTCTTCCTTCTCTCTCTCCCTCCCTTTTCTTTCCTTTCTCTCCCTCCCTCCTTTCTTTCCTCTCTTTTCCTTCTCTCGTCTTCCTTTCCTTTCCCTTCCTTTCTCTCCCCCCTCTTTTCCTTTCCTCCTCCCTTCCTCTCTCTCTCTCCTTCTCTTTCCTTTCTCCTTCCTTCCTTCCTTCCTTCCTTCCTTCCTTCTTCCTTCCTTCCTTCCTTCCTTCCACCATTTGAATAAGCTGCTACACATCCTTGAGCATCCTTTTATTGTTGTTTATTTATTTATGCTTCATATTTCTTAACCACCCATCCTCCCTCTGATTTAGCTTCAGCTTAGTTAAATGATATGGTTTTTTTTACTTGGAATTCTACTGAGTTGTGCATATAGACATACTTTCTCAATGGATGAAGGGTTTTATTTTGTCTTTTTTCCCCCCACTCGCCTTTAAAAGAAGAAATCTAGAACTATATAAATGTTGGATAGAAATATCCTGATTACTTTAATAGGGCTGGCTGTTAAAAATTACATTAACGTCCAGGCTTCTAATATATTGGCAGGGAAAAAAAACCATGGCTCCTTTTTTCCCTGTTAGTTAATTGAATCTCTCCCTTAATAAGGCAATAAATTACAGTGTATAGTAGTTTCAGGTTAAAAAATACCTGCTCGGGGAAAATGACAGCGATACCTTATCCTGGATCAGTGCAGTAGAAAAATAAAATATCTTTCACGTTTTCTAGAGCAGGTTCAGTTCTAAATAGAGAGAAAATTGTAAGGAATTCTACTCCTCTTTTTGTTGCTGTACTGTACACACTGAAAACACATACGCTGAGCTGAAAGCTAGTTTTGCAGTCTCCCCAATTTTAGCCATGGCTTGTGGTTAGTATGGGGCAAATAACCTTAAAAATATCTTATCTATCTTATCAATTTATCTTATCTATGCTACCAACCTGCCTTCCATTGAGGACCTGTCCACTGCACGAGTCAAAAAGAGGGCTGGTAAAATATCTACAGACCCCTCACATCCTGGACATAAACTGTTTCAACTCCTACCCTCAAAACGACGCTATAGAGCACTGCACCCCAGAACAACTAGACACAAGGACAGTTTTTTTCCCAAACACCATCACTCTGCTAAACAAATAATTCCCTCAACACTGTCAAACTATTCACTAAGTCTGCACTACTATTAATCTTCTCATCCTTCCTATTACTTATCTCCTCCCACTTATGACTATGTCCTTGTTACTTGTATCTCTACCATTTATATTGTTTTATTTGTTTCCTAGTATGATTTGATTGCTTATTTAGTAACCTATGACTATTACTAAGTGTTTTATGATTCTTGATGAATGTATTTTATTTTTCTTTATGTACACTGAAAGCATATGCACCAAAGACAAATTCCTTGTGTGTCCAATCACACTTGGCCAAAAAATGAAAAATTCTATTCTATTCTATTCTATTCTATTCTATTCTATTCTATTCTATTCTTCCATTCCATTCCATTCCATTCCATTCTCTTCTCTGTATCTACTTATTTCTCTCTCCCTCTACTGTATCTATCTACTTATCTAATCTACCTACCTACCCAGTTTCCCCCAAAATAAGACATTCCCTGATAATAAGCCCAATCAGGCTTTTGACCGCATGGCAATAAGGCCAAGCGCTTATTTCAGGGTTCAAAAAAATATAAGACAGGGCCTTATTTTCGGGGAAACACGGTACCTATCTACTGTATCTACTTATCTTTCCTCCCTCTCTATCTACTGTATCTATCTAATCTAATCTACCTACCTACCTATCTACTGTATCTATCTACTGTAACTACTTATCTCTACCTCTCTCCCCCTCTCTACTGTATCTATCTACTTATCTAATCTACCTACCTACCTATATTGATTTATCTATCTACTGTATCTACTTATCTCTCTCTCTACTTATATAATCTACCTACCATCTATCTATCTATCTATCTATCTATCTATCTATCTATCTATCTATCTTCTATCTAATCTTATCGACTTATCTATCTATCTATCTATCTATCTATCTATCTATCTATCTATCTATCATCTATCTATCTATTTATCTATCTATCTACCATCTATCTATACCTGCCTGCCTGCCTGCCTGCCTGCCTATCTATCTATCTATCTATCTATCTATCTATCTATCTATCATCTATCTATCTATCTATCTATCTATCTATCTATCTATCTATCATCTATCTATCTATCTATCCATCTATCCATCCATCTATCTATCTATCTATCTATCTATCTATCTATCTATCTACCATCTATCTATACCTGCCTGCCTGCCTGCCTGCCTGCCTGCCTGCCTGCCTGCCTGCCTGCCTGCCTGCCTGCCTGTCTATCTATCTATCTATCTATCTATCTATCTATCTATCTATCTATCTATCTATCTATCTATCTTCTATCTAATCTACCTCTCTCTCTCTCTCCATCCATCCATATTCACTAACTTAACAACTGCAGTGATTCACTTAATAAACTGTGCCAAGGGAAGTCATAAAATGGGACGTACTTAACAAATGTTTCACTTAGCAACATTAATTCTGAGCCCACCTGTGATCGTAACCCGAGGACTGCCTGCCTTTCATCTGTGCACACCTTCCAATGCCTGAGTCCTGATTTATCATCAAATGCTCTCTCAGGGGTGCCATGATTTAAATGGCAGCCAACGTCTTTTTTTTCCAAGCCTGGTTAAAAACAGGTAATGTAATATAACACCTCGTTGAATTCCGTTTGAAACCAGCCAAGGAGTTCACGTTTTTACAGCGGTTGCTACACCCCAAAGATAACTAACCAATCAATCTGACATGCACGGCTCCTTCAATCTACAAGAGGAATGCTCTGAAATGCATTGCATATTAAGGGAGCCGCAACCCTTAAAAAAGCGCCATCTCAAAATCTAATCGACAAACGGAAAAAGTGTGAAACGAAAGGGATTTGCAAAAGGCTAGAAAGCCTTCCGTTGGATTGCAGAAATCCCACAATTCGAAACATGTTCGGTCTCAGGGCATTTTGCGCCCCTCCACAAAGGATCCCATGTTCTCTATACAGCTAGTCCTCGACTTACAACGGTTCATTTAGTGACCGTTCAGGGTCATGACACAACTTAAAAAAAAAATGACCTTCGCACCTACGGCCGTTGCAGCATTTCCAATGGTCACGTGATCCAAAATTCAGCCACTTGGGCCACTGACTCGTATTTACGACGGTTGCAGTGTGCAGGGGTCACGTGATCCCCTTCTGTGACCTTCTGGGAAGCAAAGTCAATGGGGGAAGCCAGATTCACTTAACAACCGTGTGACTCACTTAACAATTGCAATGATTCACTTAATTTAGATGATTAGCTAATCCTGAGAGATCGAATTATAACACCCATCCCATTGTAATCCTATGAACTCCATATTATGGTGATTATATCATGGGTATATCTTAATTTATTATCTCCTATGTAGTATTGTCCACATATGTTTTAGATAGATAGATAGATAGATAGATGATAGATGGATGGCTACATAAAGATATACAGAGAGAGAGAGTGAGTGAGTGATGGATAGATATAGATAGATAGACAGACAGAGACAGACAGACTGACGGATGATAGATATAGATAGATAGATAGATAGATAGATAGATAGATAGATAGATAGAAGAAGATAGATAGATGGGATAGATATAGATAGATATACAAAAAGAGAGAGACAGACAGAGAGAGAGATATGGATGGATGGATGGATAGATAGATGGATGGATGAACAGATGGATACATATAGATATACAGAGAGAGAGTGTGATAGATAGATATAGATAGACAGAGATAGACTGACAGATGATAGAGATAGATAGATAGATAGATGATAGATAGCTATAGATAGATAGATATAGATAGATAGAAAGATATATAGATAGATGATAGATAGATAGATAGATAGGATAGAGATAGATAGATAGATAGATAGATAGATAGATAGATAGACAGACAGACAGATAGATATACACATGCATGTTCATACATACATACCTACACACACACATACATATACTGACACTTTATTTAAACTAAATTTGTAAATTTGTGATGGCATGACCTTTGTAGATGCTGTACGCTAAATAAAGGAAATCCACTTAACAATTGTGGCAAGAAAGGTCATAAGATGGGACCGAGCTCACTTAAAAACTGTCTCGCTTAACAACAGAAATTTTGGGCTCAATTGTGATCATGCATTAAGAATTATTGTATCTTCCCCATTTTCACTTGGACGTTGTTTCTTCTTCTACGAGTACTGAGTCTATACCCATGATGGCGAACCAGTGGGCTCAGCTCCGGTGTGCGTCAGCTGATTTTCGGGCCTTCTGGGCCCACCAGAAGTACGGAAACAGGTTGTTTCCTGACACAGGAGGGCTCTGGGGGGGGGAAGGCCCGTTTTTCTCTCTCACTTGGTTCCAGAGCCTTTCTAGGAGTCTGGGGAGGGCGAAAACGGCCTTCCCCACTCCCCCCGGAAGCCCTCCGGAGGCCAAAAATGGCCCCTGGGATGGTGGGAAAGACCGTTTTCGCCCTCCCCAGAATCCTAGAGAGGCTTTGGAGTCTGGGGACAGCAAAAAACATGCCTTTTGGTCTCACCGGAAGTTGGCAAACGGGCCGTTTCTGGCCTCTGGAGGGCCTCTGGGGGTGGGGAAGGCTGTTTTCCCCTCCCCAAACTCCTACTAAGGCTCTGGAACTAAGTGAGAGAGAAAATCGGACCTACCAGGCCATCACGTGCCAGGAGCTAAGTGGGGGGGGGGGGTCATGTGTGCATGCACGGAGGTCGGGCGCAAAGAATTATGGGTTTGGGCACACACGCACGTGACCCCCCCCATACCCCCTCTCCTGGCACGCGATGGCAAAAAGGTTAGCCATCACTAGTCTATACCATAAATCTAATAAATAAACAAATACGATACGATATACAATGCAATATAATCTATACCAGTGGTGAAATCCAATTTTTTTTACTACCGGTTCTGTGGGTGTGGCTTTGTGTGGTGTGGCTTGGTGGGCGTGGCAGAGGAAGGATATTGCCAAATCTCCATTCCCACCCCACTCCAGGGGAAGGATACTGCAAAATCCCCATTCCCTCCCCACTCCTGGGGGAAGGATATTGCCAAATCTCCATTCCCACCCCACTCCAGGGGAAGGATACTGCAAAATCCCCATTCCCTCCCCACTCCTGGGGGAAGGATATTGCAAAATCTCCATTCCCACCCCACTCCAGGGGAAGGATACTGTAAAATCCCCATTCCCTCCCCACTCCTGGGGGAAGGATATTGCCAAATATCCATTCCCACCCCACTCTGGGGCCAGCCAGAGGTGGCATTTGCCGGTTCTCCGAACTACTCAAAATTTCTGCTACCGGTTCTGTAGAACCTGTTAGAACCTGCTGGATTTCATCCCTGATCTATACGAGATTTTCTCCAGGGTGACAATACACGTATGGAAGAGTGTTCGAAGTAAAAGTGCTCTTAGCTCAGTTTCGGGGTCGAGAATCATCTCCTGGAAGATCAAACTCCTGAAAGGTCTTAAATCCATTTCCGAACCTCGCAAACACAGCAACTGTTATTTCTCAACAGGATGAGAAAACAAGCAGAGCTGAGCCAAGCATTAATGTGTCTCAAAGAGATTAGAGCTCTGGCTAAAAAGCCCTTTCCTTCAATAATTCAGAATTAAATGCCCCCCCCCCAACCAACTTCAAGATTACAGGATGGATGCTATCAATCCCATCCGACGTGTAAATCAAAATAAGAGAGGAATGAAAACTTCAGTGTCTTTTCCATTATTTTAATGGAGAATTGGAGTCAACTTATTCTCCAAAGCCCCTGAAGGCAGGACAAGAAACAACGGATGGAAACTAATCAAGGAGAGAAGCAACCTAGAACTAAGGAGAAATTCCCTGACAGTGAGGACAATTAACCAGTGGAACAGCTTGCCACCAGAAGTTGTGAATGCTCCAACACCGGAAGTTTTTAAGAAGAGGTTGGATGACCATTTGTCTGAAGTAGTGTAGGGTTTCCTGACTGAGAATGGGGCTGGACTAGAAGACCTCCAAGGTCCCTTCCATCTCTGTTATTCTGCTATTTTTATAAGCCAGCTTGACCCTCCGAGGGTCAAAACATATTTAAAGTTTTAGAGTAGTAGAGTAGAGTAGAGTAGAGTAGAGTAGAGTAGAGTAGAGTAGAGTAGAGAAGAGTGAGTAGAGTAGAATAGAATAGAATAGAATAGGAATAACAGAGTTGGAAAGGACCTTGGAGGTCTTCTAGTCCAACTCCCTGCCCAGGCAGGAAACCCTACACCACTTCAGACAAATGATTATCTAACACCTTCTTAAAAACTTCCAGTGTTGGAGCATTCACAACATCTGGAGGCGAGTTGTTCCACTGGTTAATTGTTCTCAGTGTCAGGAAATTTCTCCTTAGTTCTAGGTTGCTTCTCTCCATGATTACCGTAGTTTCATTCTTCTTTTTTGCACCTAAACCTATTTTAAGCCCGACTAAAGCCCAACGGTTCCCATAAGTCTAAGGCCGGGGTCAAAGAGCCACAAAAGTTTTAACCGGAAGCCCCCCGTTCAATTCTGGAGCCGACTGGAAGTCCGGTTCCCACACCATAGAGTCTCCACCTAGCACGGCGTCCTTTTTCCTCTACCTGTCCTACCCAAAAGCCCTATCGATTTTGGAGCTGACCGGCGACAGGGAGCCACAGCAGAGGGATGAAAGAGCCACATGCGGCTCCAGAGCTGCGGGTTGCCAACCCCTGGTCTAAGGGGGAAGGTCTGTTTATCCCTCTTGTTAAGATATGGGTGCTTCGTTTCGCCATTAGAGAATTCACTGCCTGGCTAATATTTGGAGGTGCTCAAGAAAATGAAAATATTTCATCAAAGGATATACCGATTTCCGCAGGCCTTGTAGCAATTCACTCAAGCATCTCATCTGCATGTAATTGAAAGGCAAGTCTGTTTAATACGGGGAATGTGCTCAATGTTCGGCACATGGTTAGGCAAACAATGATATTTAAACATGCTTTGATGATAGGATGCCTGATCAGAGTCAACGGTGTTTACAACTGTTTCCCCCCGCTCTTTGGCATGGGAGGGGGGGGGGTTGTACCAGCAATATTGCACAACACAAAACCCGGTCGTACGAAGTTACGAATGTTTGCAGTTCTTTT
>NW_026844018.1:207500-237500 GCF_029531705.1 Pantherophis guttatus
GACGGGACTAGAATTCATTGTCGCCTGTGACAGATCCAAAGTCATCCAGTCGGCTTTCATGCTTAAGACAGGACTAGAACTCACCGTCTCCTGGTGATTGGCCCAAAGTCACCCATTGGCTTTCATGCCTAAGGCAAGACTAGAAGTCACCGTCTCCTGGTGATTGTTTCAAAGTCTCCCTGACAGCTTTCATGCCCAAGGCAGAACTAGAACTCACAGTCTCCTGGTGAATGGCTCAAATTCACCCAGCCAGCTTTCACGCCTAAGGCTGGACTAGAATTCACCATCTCCTGGTGATTGGCCCAAAGTTACCCAGCCAGCTTTCATGCCTAAAATGGGACTAAAACTCACCATCTCTTGGTGATTGGCCAAAAGTGACCCAATCGGCTTTCACGCCTAAGGCTGGACTAGAATTCACCATCTCCTGGTGATGGGCACAAAATTACCAGCCAGCTTTCATGGCTATCCCCTGGTGATTGGACCAATCTCACCTAATTGGCTTTCATGCCTGAAGTGGGACTAGAACTCACCATCTCCTAGTGATTGGCCCAAAGTTGCCCAAATGATTTTCATGGCTAAGGCAGGACTAGAATTCATTGTCGCCTGTAGCTGATCCAAAGTCAGCCGGCTGGATTTCATGCTTAAGGCGGGACTAGAACTCCCTGTCTCCTGGTGATTGGCCCAGTCAGCCAGCTGGATTTCATCCTTAAGGCAGGACTAGAACTCCCTGTCTCCTGGTGATTGGCCCAAAGTCAGCCAGCTGCATTTCATGCTTAAGGCAGGACTAGAACTCACTGTCTCCTGGTGATTGGCCCAAAGTCACCCAGCTGGCTTTCATGCTTAAGGCAGGGCTACAACTCCCTGTCTCCTGGTGGTGGGCCCAACGTCAGCCAGCCAGCTTTCCTGGCAGGATTTGAATTCATGGCCTCCTGATTTCTATCCAGCGCCTTAACTACTAGACCCCAAACTGGCTCAATAGTTTTCGATTTTGAGCTTTATACAATTTTGATGCACAGTGTTTTCAAAGCCTTTTATATATGGGTACCTGGAGATCTTTCCACAATTGAATTTGCGTTCTGGGACTGCATAAAAACCTGATTCAGTCAAGAGAGACGGCATCTTTCAGGGGGAAAAAATGGCCATTTTAGGAAGTGAACTGCCAGAACTAAAACTGGGGTAATTTTCCTAATTTGTAGCCGACTAAAGCCTCCAACCATCGCCGAGCATATCGTGATGTACAAGGGGGGGGGGAGGGAGGTGTGAGAAAAATTAGGACAGGGGCTCTCGTTGACCCCAAATCTCTCTGCTTTGATTACCCCAAGGATCATTTGCAGGGTGGATTTGATTTAAATCGAGTTGATTTAAATCACGACTTAAATCATGATTTAAATCTCTAGTAAAAAGGCTTGATTTAAACCAACTCGATTTAAATCATAATTTTTAAAGAGCAACTGTCATCTCTGCTCCTCCTTTGACCCACTGTGGACTCACCGATAGTCCCAGTGTTGCAGAATATACAGCCTCCTGCTACATAACTCAGCTCCATTTCATGCTGAGTAAACTAAATTATTTATGTATCTTAAATAGAAAACTATCTTACGATAGATTTTTACCCCAAAAGTTTTTTATTAAAATAAATTTGATAAAAATCAAAAAAATCTGATTTAAATAAAAAAAATCTGATTTTTTTTTTATTTTTTTTTTAAAAAAATCTTTGTTTTTTATCCACTCTGATCATTTGGCTGGGGTTCACACGCCCCCCCCCGCCCCTCCCTTCAGTTTGTGTGAAGTAGCATCGTGGGAATTGGTGGCACGCAAGCCAACGAAGAGTTAAGCTGGGATGCTTAGCAGGAGGGGCAGAAATCAAGATTTCAGCCTTGCTGGGGGGGGACGAGGGACATTATTCATTTCAAAAGGCGCGATTATCTTCCTGTATTTCAAAGGAAAGGAATTTTTTTTTTCCAAAGGCCTGGCACGGAAATAAGCATCTGAATAGAAGCGAGTTGGGAAAAAAAAAACAAACCCACAAGATTCAGGTAGGCCGTTTCTTCTGCCAGATATGCGACATGGCTCGATTCCCGAGTCACCTTTGAGCGGAGGCCAGGGAAGCCCATGCTGCGTTCTCCAACTTACTCTGGACTACAAAAACAATTGCTCCATTGCATTCATTCTTGCCTCTTATCTTCCCAGCAATGAGGACAATTAACCAGTGGAACAACTTGCCTCTGGAAGTTGTGAATGCTCCAACACTGAAGGTTTTTAAGAAGAGATTGGACAGCCATTGGTCTGAAGATGGTACTATAGGGTTTCCTGTCTGAGCAGGGGGGTGGACTAGAAGACCTCCATGGTCCCTACCAACTCTGTTATTCTATTCTATTCTATTTTATTCCTTCTCCCTGCTCCAGGTTGCTGTTCTGACCCAACTTCCCAAACACGACAAACCCTCTGACGTGAACTCAAAAGATTCCTTTATTAGGAAATGCCCACAGCATCTCTCTCTCTCTCTCTCTCTCTCTCTCTCTCTCTCTCTCTCTCTCTCCCCTCCCTCTCTCTCTCTCTCCCTCTCCCTTTCTCCCTCTCTTTTTCTTTCCATCTCTCTCTCTTTCTCTCTCTCTCTCTCCCCCCCCTCTCTCTCTTTCCCTCTCCCTTGGTCTCCCTCTCTTTTTCTTTCTCTCTCTCCCCCTCTCCTTGGTCTCCCTCTCTTTTCTTTCCATCTCTCTCTTTTCTCTCTCCCCCCTCCCTCTCCCTCGGTCTCCCTCTTTCTCTCTCTCTCTCTCTCTCTCTCTCCCTCTCCCTCTCTCTCTCTCTCTTCTCCCTCTCCCTTGGTCTCCCTCTCTTTTTCTTTCCATCTCTCTCTCTTTCTCTCTCTCTCTCTCCCCCCCCTCTCTCTCTTTCCCTCTCCTTGGTCTCCCTCTCTTTTTCTTCTCTCTCTCCCCCTCTCCCTTGGTCTCCCTCTCTTTTTCTTTCCATCTCTCTCTCTTTCTCTCTCCCCCTCCCTCTCCCTCGGTCTCCCTCTTTTTCTTTCTTTCTATCTCTCTCTCTCTCTCCTCTCTCTCCCTCTCCCTTGGTCTCTCTCTCTCTCTCTCTCTTCTCTCTCTCTCTCTCTCTCCCCCTCTTCCTCGGTCTCCTCTCTCTCTCTCTCTCTCTCTCTCTTCTCTCCCTCGGTCTCCCTCTCTTTCTCTTTCTCTCTCTCTCTCCCTCTCCCTTGGTCTCCCTCTCTTTTTCTTTCCATCTAACTCTCCCTCTCCCTCCCTCTCTCTCTCTCTCTCTCTCTCCCCCATTTTACGACCATTCTTGCCACATTTGCTAAGGGAATCACTGGTGGTTGTTAAGTGAGTCACACAGTTGTTAAGTGAATCCGGCTTCCCCCATGGACTTTGCTTGTCAGAAGGCTGCAAAAGGAGATCATGTGACACCCACCCCCGGGACACTGCAACCATCATAACTGTGAGTCAGTTGCCGAGCGTCTGAATTTTGATCACTTGATCATGGGGATGTTGCAAGAGTCGCAAGTGTGAAACCTGGTCATAAGACACTTTTTTCAGTGCCATTGTATCTTTTCCCCCAAATCTCTCTGCTCTAGTGACCGTTCAAAGGAATGGTGGTAAGTCAAGGATGACGTGACCTTAAAATGAAACATGCAATTCAGAGGAAGTGGAATAAAAAAGGAAAAAGACCAATTCAAATAGCGTCACTCATCGTAAATTCTTTCTCCAAATTTGGCTATCATCCACAATCCTCCAGTCCACAAACCCTACAGTCCTCCTCTTATTCCTTCCTCCTCACCGCAACCCTTTCTAACCTGGATGACGTTACCAAGTTGGGTCATGAAACGTCTGCAAGAAAACCACCAAGCTCAGAGAGCACCAAGGACTGCCCCCGGTTCGACGTCGAATTACAAATAATTCTCTCCTATCGCTAATAGGATCTCTAGATTGGATCGCCATTTATTTTATCCATCTGGATATCAAGAGTTGTGCATTCCCCGCTATTGATTTCCCCCAGCGGGATTTCGTTGGGAACATGGCACCTTCTTTGACGTTGGCGGTACGAGGGCAAAAGCCGTGGTGTTAAGACCGGCCTTCTCCAGTTCACAAGCAGCTGCTCGGCGCAGGAGAACGAAGAACTACGAAACCCATCCGCTGCCAAGGATCCCCAGCCTTCCCTCCAGGCCTTCCTCCCTCGGCAGTTTCCCCGCGGCTAGAGAAGAGGGTTTCCGACTCAGCCGAAGAACCGAGCAGTTATTAAGGAATGGTTTGTCGCCTCCGATCGGCTTGCTCATTCGTTACCCGGGTCCTTTTTTTTTTTCTCCATCATTTACTCATTATACGCCTCCTCCTGATGGGAGAGGACATTTATTAGCTCCGGCGTTTATTGTGCTTGCCAACGGAAACACTCGGCAAGCCGCGTTTCCTGAGGGCTGCCTCATTTATCTACTGGATAAGAGACTGAAGTTTTCGAAGGGGCAGAAAAATTAAAGTATCACTCAGGCTGTCACGGCGGAGAAAATGGCGGGACGCGGATGAGAAGGGCTGAGCTTTGGGCTTGCAAAAAAATTATCCCGATAGGGAAAAAAAGGAACTGCCAAGATTTTATTTATTTTATTTATTTATTTTATTGAATTTCTATACCGCCCTACTCCCGAAGGACTCAGGGCGGTGCACAGCCATGAAATAAAACACATAGATATACAAAATTTAAAATCGAATAAAATGAATTAAATAAATTTGGCTGAATTAATACCCATAATTTAAAATACCCATATTTTAAAATACATTAAAAATTTAAAATTAACACTTAAAAGGGAGAAGATTTAGGCGAGGCCAGCTTGATGAAATAAAAGCGTCTTCAGCTCGCGGCGGAAGGTGCGCAGATCCGGAATCCTCCGTATCTCTGGGGGGAGCTCGTTCCAGATCGTTGGTGCCCCCACAGAGAAGGCTCTCCCCCTAGGGGCCGACAGCCGACATTGTTTGGCCGACGGCACCTGGAGGAGCCCCTCTCTGTGGGAGCGTACTGGTCGGTGGGAGGCTGTTGATGGTAGTAGGCGGTCCCGTAAGATATATGGCTCCCCGCCCCCCCGTGTAATGTTCCCACGCTGATGAACTGAAAGAGGGAGAAAAATTCCCACTGGTGAAGCGGGTTTGGGAAAATCCAGAAATCAGAGAGAAATAGCTTTGGGTGGGTTGGGAAAAAAACAACCCACAACTGACCAAATCCGGCTTTGCCGTTTTACATTTTGCAAACTCCCATTTTACAACTGTGGGGAGTTTTTTTTGGGGGGGGGGGACGACTCTGAAGCGAATCCCTGCAGTCGTTAAGCGAATCCAGACTCAGCAAATAACGTTTTTGGTTGGAAACAAAAATAGTGGGAAGGTTAGCAATCGCGATCCAGGACCAACGGGAGGCTGCAATCGTCCGAAAATGCCAGCCGGCTTGCCAAGCACCCCAAGAAATAAAGGAAGAATTTTCTGACAGTGAGAATAATCAATGACCAAACAGCTTGGCTTCAGAAGTTGTGGGAGCTTCATCGCTGGAAGCTTTCAGAAAGAAACCGGACTGCCATCTGTTGGTGCAGGGCAGTGGTGGGTTCCTCCCAGTTCGGCCCGGTTCAGCCGAGCCGGTAGCAGTGATGATATGATGTCACCGAACCAGTTCTCTTTGTTTGAGAGCTGGGCCCTCCCACCCCTCCCGCCCCCCCTCCCGCTTTATTCTTACCTTTTATTTGGCCCCGCCCCCAATCTATTCGCTGCCCCCGAGTCCCAGCTGATCGGTTAGAAGGAAAAAAACTGTTTAAACTCTTGCCGCGGGGCTTCAAAGGGCCGCCCTACAGCTGATCAGTGTTAAAAGGCAGTGTGGTATCGACCAGTGCACTCGAAAAACAAATGGGTAGACAGTCCCAAAACAAATGAGTAGACTGGTGCCTCCAAAAACAAATGGGTAGACCGGTGCCTCCAACAACGAATGAGTAGACCGGTGCCTCCAACACGAATGAGTAGACCGGTGCCTCCCAACAACGAATGAGTAGACCGGTGCCTCCAACAACGAATGAGTAGACTGGTATAGCTCTGCAAGCAGTTAAAAGCCTGGTAGACCAGTACCTCTGCTAAATCCTAAAGAATTCTCACATGGCCATCAAGCCACGCCCACAAAAATAAGCCACGCCCACAGAACTGGTAGTAAAAAAATTTAGAACTCACCCCTGGTGCAGGGTCTCCTGCTTGGACTAGATGACCTACAAGGCCCCTTCCAACTCTGTTATTCTGTTCTGTTATAAATTGTGGTCCCATGATGTCAATGTAGCTCAGGGGTGTCAAACTCAAAGCCCGCGGGCCGGATCCAGACCACGGGGTGCTTAAATCTGGACCGTGGGCCAGCCTGGAAATATCAAAGGACCGGCTCACGGCGCCTCTGGTGGCTAAACCTTTCAGGCTTGCAGGATTCTGCTACTATAGCCTATGATCGTGACGGCGAACCTGTGGCAAGTGGAGCCATATCAGTGGGCACACGAGCATTGCCCTAACTCAGCTGCAGCGTGCATGTGCACACCAGCCAGCTGATTTTCAGGTCTTCCAGGCCCACCAGAAGTCAGCAAATGGGTCGTTTCCGGCCTCCGGCAGGGGGGAAGCCATTTTTGCCCTTCCCAGGCTCCAAGATAGGCTCTGGAGCCTGGGGAGGGAACACGAGCATTGCCTTAGCTCAGCTCCAGCACGCATGTGCATGCCAACCAGCTGATTTTCGGGCCTTCCGGGCCCACCAGAAGTCGGCAAATGGGCTGTTTCTAGTCTCTGGCAGGGGGGAGGCCATTTTTGCCCTTCCCAGGCTCCAAGATAGCCTCTGGAGCCTGGGGAGGGCACAAAACGGCCCTACCATGCCCACCGTGTGCCAAAAGTGGGGGAAGTGCAGGGGAGTCACGCACGCATGCGCAGGGGGCATTGAATTATGGATGTGGGCACGTGCGCACACAACTACTCCCCTGCGCTCCCCCACTTTTGGCACATGACGGCAAAAAGGTTAGCCATCCCTGGCCTATGTCAATAATTTATAGTTCTAGTCTTCCTATGGAGTCAGTTTCTTGGTCTGGTCTTCCTCTCATAAGGTGATCGAGTAGATCAAGTAAGTATTAAAAAAACAAAATCACAGAAATGTACGCCTCCCTATTTTTAGAAGTTTATAAAACCAGGTCTGCAGATGTGTGGTCCCGTGTCACGCCCACCATGGCCACGCCCACCATGGCCACGCCCGCCACAGCCACAGCCACAGCCACAGCTAGCCCTCCAAGGTCAAACCCAATCCTGAGGTGGCCCTCAATGAAATTGAGTTTTGACACCCCTGGTACAGGGTCTCCTAACTGAACAGAGGGTTGGACTAGAAGACCTCCAAGGTCCCTTCCAACTCTGTTATTCTGAAACAAATCAGGGCATCCGGGGACAGGGTTAGACGAAACCACCCTTGAATCTAACACCTTCTAGAGTAGCAAAAGTCCATCATCCACAGCCAGAGCAGCCCCTTGGTCTGAGAGGGAAAGGAGCTACGGTTCCGGCATGCTTCCGGGGCACCAAACTGACCAACGATGAATCATAGAAACTGCCCTCCTGGCGTCTCCGTCAGGGCAACAGCTTCTGAAATGGCTTCAACTGCTTGCTCAGCTTCTGTGAATTGTCTCGCTTTGCTTGGCCAAACTCCGCTGCTGCCTTGGCCTGCCGGAGTCCAGGGAATTATGCGCCGAGAAACACAAGGAAATGGGCTGAGGCAGCTGGTTTTCTGCAAATACCATTTTCTCCCATTTAGAGAGGGCTCGGGTCTTGCAAGGAGACCGGGGAGCCTTAAAAACGTCGCCGAGGACCACAAGACGATTCAACTGGATTGGTTTCCAAATGAAGAAGGAGAGGCGAAGGTGGGAGTACGGAAAAATAGTCATAAGGAACGTGAGGATGCACTGTCTAGAGAGTGCTGGCACGCTTTGCTTTAGCTGGAAGCGTTTATTCTCCTTCGGCAGAAAAAGAAAGGAAGAGAGGGAGTGGTGGAGGAAGGAAGGAAGGACGGAAGGAAGGAGAGAGAGAGGAAGGAAGATGAGAGAAGGAAGGAAGGAAGGAAGCAAAGAAGGAAGGTAGGTAGGTAGGTAGGAAGAAAGGAAGGGAAGGAGGAAGGAAGGAAGGGGGGAGGGAGGGAAGAAAAGAAAAAAGGAAAGGAAAAAGAAGGAAAGAAAGGAAAAAGGAAGGAGGGAGGGAGGGAAGGAAGAAAAAAGGAAAGAAAGAAAGAAAGAGGAAGGAAGAAAGGAAGGAAGGAAGGAATAAAAGAAAGGGAGAGAGGAAGGAAGATGAGAGAAGGAAGGAAGGAAGGAGGGAGGGAGGGAGGAAGGAAGGAAAGAAGGGACAAGGGAAGGAGGGAAGAAGGAAGGAAGAAAAAAGGAAAGAAAGAAAAAAAGAAGGAAAGAAAGAAAGAAAGGAAAAAGGAAGGAGGGAGGGAGGAAAGGAGGGAGGGAGGAAAGGAAGGAAGAAAAAAGAAAAGAAAGAGAAAGAAAAAGAAAGAAAAAAGAAGGAAAGAAGGAAGGAAGGAAGAAAAAGGAAAGAAAGAAAAAAGAAAAAAGGAGGGAGGGAGGGAGGGAAGGAAGGAAGGAAGGAAGAAAAAAGGAAAAAAAGAAGAAATGAAGGAAGAAAAAAAGGAGGGAGGGACAGATGGACGGACGGATGGAAGGAAGAAAGGAAGGAAGGATCACCAGAATTGTTTGGACAATCACCAGCAGCTCCTTGCGAGGAACAAACTCCACCCTAACTGGCCTGTCAAAGAAACAGTGGGGCGTAAGATCGCTTGGCCAGGTGAACAGAAGCCAGGAAGGGGGGGGGGGGGGGGGGGGGGGGCAAAGAAATAAATAAAAAAAAAAAAAAACCCCAGATAGGAGCTGTCTCTTTTCTTCTCAAACCTGCCTGGGCCTCCATTCATTGCAAGCTCCCGTGGTCTTGGTAAGGTCCCCCTCTGCTTTCGTCTTTCCTTGCCATCTGCAAAACCGCCTATTTGCAAAGGATGAGAAAAGGAGGTTCCCACCATTTTTTTTTCCTCTTCTCTGCTGGCTTCCCCAGGGCTCTCAGCTGCTGTAATCATCCACCTATAAGCTTTTGTATGTGGGGTCTCTGGTGCTCTCGGAGGTTGGTGGTTTGCTTGGAGATGTTAAAAGGGAAACATCAGTGTTAAAAGGGAGGGTTTTTTCCCCCTCTATAAACAGAGAGCAAACCCCTCTCCCTTCTAGCACTGATGATGTTCCCTAGTTGGGTCATGAAACGTCTCCAAGAAAACCACCAAGCTTAGAGACCACCAAAGGCCCCACATTTCTTTCTTTCTTTCCTTCCTTCTTTCCTTCCTTCCTTCCTTCCCTCCTCTCCACAAACCCCATCTCCCTTCTAGCACTGACGATGTTCCCTAGTTGGGTCATAAAACGTCTGCAAGAAAACCACCAGGCTCAGACAGCACCAAGGACCCTAGAGTTCTCCTCCTCCTCCTCCTCGTCACCCCTTCTAGCACTGATGATATTACCTAAACCAACCAAGCTCAAGAGAACCAAGGATCCTACATTCTTGTCATTGTTGTTGTCGTCATCGTTCTTTTCCTCCTCCTCTTCCACAAACCCCACTCCTGCTAACACTCATAATGTTACCTAGTTGGGTCATGAAAGGTCTGCAAGAAAACAACCAACTTCAGAGAGCATCAAGGACCCCACAGTTCTCCCTCTCTCCCTGCTTCTCCTCCTCCTCCAATCCTCCTCCTTCTAGTATATAAGCAGAGAGCAAACCGCACTCCTTTGTAAGACTGATGACGTTACCTAGTTGGGTCATGAAACGTCTCCAAGAAAACCACCAAGCTCAGAGAGCACCAAAGGCCCCACATGTCCTTCCTTCCTTCCTTCCTTCCTTCCTTCCTTCCTCCCTCCTTCCTCAGAAACTCAGAAAGCACCACGAAACCCACAGTCCTCCTCCTCCTCTCCCCCCCAAACCCCACCCCCTTCTAGCACTGATGATGTTGTAAAGTTGGGTCATTAAACATCTGCAAGAAAACAAGCAACCTCAGAAAGCACCAAGTTCTTCCTCTCCTCCTCCTCACCCCTTTTAGCACTGATGATATTGCCTAGCTGGGTCATGAAACGTCTGCCAGACAGCACCAAGTTCAACCCCGAGATAGAAATATTCTCTTCTACCCACAACGTTTTTTTAACCGATATCCTGTTCTCCTGACAGCCTAGCCAGGACAAAATCCAGTCCTTGTTGCGTGGACCAATTTCCCCTACTGCCAGTTTTTCCATATACGTCTAAATTCATCAAGAAGGGATGCGACTGTTTCCAATTAGCTTTTTTAAATAGCACGTCTGGCTTTTTTTCTTTACAAAAATCCCCCCAAAACCCACGCATGTAACAACATCTACAGCAATGAAGACGTGCGATCGAAAAAGAAAAAGGTGTTTTCCGTCAAGTTGGCAAATGCAGCAATCCCACCCAGAAAGTCACCCAGGAATTTTCCAAGCCGCTAAACTAAAAATTCAAAGCAGCCCCCCGGTACTCCATATCCCATCTGCAAGGGGTTTCAAGTCTTCGGGCCACTGTCAAAATTTGAATTTCTTGCTTATGACAGAAAACCCAGCGAAACATTCACGGCTACCAGTCGGCCAATTTATAAATAATCCCCCCCCAAAAAAAGTGGCACGGAGGGGGATGACTTCTGCTCGAAGACACAACTGGGCCGAAAAAAGCTAACTCCAGGATTGGTTTTCCAGTCTCACCACCGTGGCAATACGCCCATGGTCAGGTGATCAAAATTCGGCCTCTTGGCAACTGGCATGTACTTATGACGGTTGGAGTCAGAGGTGGGATTACCTTCCCTTCCGGTTCGCAAATGTGAGCACGCACCTTTCACGCATTCGCAGGGCTCGCGCATAAGATCCGGGCGGGTAGGCGGAGTCTCCTGCAGTCACCACGACTGATTCACCCGAACCGGACAAAGCCATCTGAATCTCACCACTGGCTGGAGTGTCCTAAGGTCACGTGATCCCCTTCTGAATAGCAAAGTCAAGGAGGAAGCCGGATTCGCTTAACGACCGGGTTACTAACTGAACCCCTGCTGTGATTCGCTTAACAACGGTGGCAAGAAAGGGCATAAAAACGGGCCCAAACTCGCTTAAAAACTGTCTGGCTTAGCGAGAAAGCATTTTGGGCTCAATTGTGGTCGTAAATCGAGGACGGACTGTATGTGGGTCACAGTTTCTGCGTCCCCCGCCGCATCTAATCAGAGGCGAGCGAGATCTGAACAGAAAAAAAGACCTTATTCTTAGCCCAAACTCACCAGATCCCTTCTGCTGGACAGAATAAGCGACAATAAATCACGGGGCAATTGGAAATTTAGTTAGAACAACAAGAGTGTAAATTGCCTGGCTTGGATTTACAATCTCCTTTGGGAGGGAAGAAAATTGGTTCACAGATCTCCCGATAAGAGATTCTGTTTTAGACACACAGAAGGTTTGTATTCCCAACCAGGCTGCCATTTCTACGATTCGTATATTCTGATTTTTTAAAAGAAAAAAGAAAAAAACCCAGATTTTTCTATGGGGGGGTCTTAGATTGTGAGCTGAAACGCCAAAACGGGTTTTCCTCCAATACTGCTGGCTACCCTGCAGCTTTTCCACAATGCAACATGAAAAACGAGAAGGCCTTTTGCAAACCTAGTTTGCAAAGGGGAATCATCGTTTAAAGCCGGAGAGCCGCTATTCTTAAAAAACTCTTTTTAATGGAGATCAGAAATTGTAGCACCGGCGAGAGCCGGCCTGAAATTTTAATGGCCACGTTTAACCGGAACATACCATACGTCTGCCTTAAAATAATCTTTCCTTACCCCCTCCCCCCCCAAAATAATATATATGCATGAATAATGCAGATTATTCGAGGTGGAAAAAAAGCTTTGAGTTTTTATTTGGCTGATTAAGTGACACTTCAAAACTACTATTGATCACGGGGGGGGGGGGGGGGAGGGAGAGAGAGAAAGAAAGAGAAAGAGAGATGAATGATGGGATTAATGTTCATTTAACAAAGCAAGTTATCATTAAATGCAGACGCTCTCTTAACTAGTAGCCACAGCTGGGAAAGGTATCTTTGGAATTAATAAACGTGGAGAAAGATTTAATAGATTTAAACGGATTGTGAGGCTGAGAGGAGTTTTAGCAGAATAACAGAGCGGGAAGGGACTTTAGAGGTCTTCTAGTCCAACCCCCAGCTTTTGAACATACACATAAGTGTAAGTGTGTGTGTGTGTGTGTGTGTGTGTGTGTGTGTGTGTGTGTGTGTACACAGAGACACATGTATCACCAGATAGCATTAAAAACTACGTTTGGAGCAAGCACACTGGAATATCCATGCAAATATTCAACCATTTGTTCAGTGACCAACTCGAAGTTACAACGGCACTGAAAAAAGTGAGCGATCCTCACGCTTATGACTGTCGCGGCATCCCCACGATCATGTGATCCAAACTGGTGTGCTTAGCCAGCTGGGTGACTTTAGGGCCAATCACCGGGAGTTGGTGAATTCTAGTCCTGCCTAAGACATGATAACTGGCTGGGTGATTTTGGGCCAATCACCAGGAGACGGGGAGTTCTAGTCCCACTTTAGGCATAAAAGCAGGTTGGGTGACTTTGGGCCAAACACCAGGAGATGGGGAGTTCTAGTCCCACTTTAGGCATAAAAGCAGGTTGGGTGACTTTGGGCCAATCACCGGGAGTTGGTGAATTCTAGTCCTGCCTAAGACATGATAACTGGCTGGGTGATTTTGGGCCAATCACCAGGAGGCGGGGAGTTCTAGTCCCACTTTAGGCATAAAAGCAGGTTGGGTGACTTTGGGCCAATCACCAGGAGACGGGGAGTTCTAGTCCCACTTTAGGCATAAAAGCAAGTTGGGTGACTTTGGGCCAATCACCAGGAGACGGTGAGTTCTAGTCCTGCCTGAGGCATGAAAGCCAGCTGGGTGACTTTAGTCCAATCACCAGGATACAGTGAATTCTACTCCCGCTTTAGGCATAAAATCCTGCTGGGTGATTTTGGGGCCAGTCCCTTTCTCTCTCTCAGCCGAATCCACCTCACAGGGTTGTTGTGAGGGGAAAAAAGGAGGAGGAAAAAATATTGGATATATTCACAGCCTTCTTTATACTGGATAAAAACAAATAAATAAAATGTGTGTTAACTTTTTTTTCGTTCTGACTGTCTTGGAAAAAAGAAAACCTTAGTTCCCTGGTATTAAAAATATGTTAAAAACATACATTAGAAAGACCATTTCACAGCCAAGTGTTCACTACCGAAAAGGCTCTCAATCTGTCTCTATCAGAATCCTATTTCAGTTTACGGAGAAAAATCTCTGTTTTCATCGAAGGTAAAGGCACCAGTTGCTATTAATCACGGTGGCACCTCGGGTGTCAGGGCTGTTGAATTTCAGTGTGTGGAAAAACCACATAGGGCTGGATAAATACGCTAATTTCCCATTTGTGGATTTTTTTACCCCTGCCCAAAATGTTACACTATATACCATATTTTTCGGAGTATAAAACGCACCTTCCCCCCCCCTAAAAGGGGGTGAAAATTTGGGTGCGTCTTATACACCGAATGTAGCCCCGCCCACCCACTGGCCCCCACCCTTTGGCCTCCACCTCCCAGCAATTTACCTCCTTGCAGCAAGCAGCAAGAACAGCCCGTTTCAGCTTCAGCACAGCCTAATTAGCACAAGTTGATTGTCTGTTGGATCGGCCTCCCGACTCTCAGCTGTTTCGGGCTGCAGGCCTATTGCCGCGTGGGCCTCTGCTGCTTGCTGCAAGGAAGTAAATTGCTGGGAACAGATTTTTTTTTTCTTGTGCTAATCAAGCTATGCTGAAAACGAAAATGAAAGTTAATTGCTAATTGCTGTTTGCTGCAAGGAGGCAAAACTGCTGGGAGGCAGAGCAGTGGTGGGTTTCAAAATTTTTTTACTACTGGTTCTGTGGGTGTGGCTTGGTGGGCGTGGCTTTGTGGGCATGGCAGGGGAAGGATACTGTAAAATCTCCATTCCCACCCCACTCGAGGGGAAGGTTACTGCAAAATCCCCATTTCCTCCCGTTCAGCTGGGACTCAGGAGGCAGAGAATAGATGGGGGTGGCGCCAGTCAGAATTTTTACTACCGGTTCTCCAAACTACTCAAAATTTCCACTACCGGTTCTCCAGAACTGGTCAGAACCTGCTGAAACCCACCTCTGAGGCAGAGGCAGATTTCTTTTTCTTGTTTTCCTCACCAAAAAAGGTAGGTGCATCTTATAATCAGGAGTGTTTTATACTCCGAAAAATACGGTAATCCCAAAGTCCAGGAGTTCCTGAATTTTACAATGCCACAATCTTCTGAAGTGATAAAACTTAATTTCTTAATTAACTTAATTAAAACTTAACCATTCGCATGACAATAACGACTGCCAGTTCGGGCATATTCCCCCCCCCTCCAAATTCCCAATGCTTATTTCTGGGTTTTGGCCAATGCCCATCGAAGACAACAGGTTCACTTAAAGACTGTGGGGTTTGCTTCACGACGGCATTCGCTTAATGACCGCTGGGAAAACAGGCATTAAAATTGTCACAGCTTAAGGACAATTATTAAGCTCAATTATTGTCGTTAAGTCGAGGGCGGCCTGCAGTCTCTAAAGCAATTGGCAAGGTTAATAGTGGCAATTTGTCTGTATTTTGTCTTATGCGGAAATGTGCTTTTTCTAATCAAACTGGCTACTTACTCGTTTAGAGGAAGGGCTGCTTTGATTCCGGCATGTCAACTAATAGCATTATTCAAAATACTAAGAAAAGTGGAAGGAAATTGAGGAAGAGGATGATCAGCCACGAGAAGCAACGGAGGGAAACTCACCAAGGCGAGAAGCAACCTAGAACTAAGGAGGAATTTCCTGACGGTGAGAACAATTAGCCAGTGGAACTCCTTGCCTCCAGAGGTTGTGGGTGGCTCCATCACTGGAGGTTTTCAAGAAGAGATTGGACAGCCACTTGTTGGAAATGGTACAGGGTCTCCTGCTTGAGCAGGGGGTTGGACTAGAAGACCTCCAAGGTCCCTTCCAACTCTGTTAATTGTGTTCATACCATCGCGATCAATGATTAAGGGAATTAGGTATGATTAGTCTAACAAAGAGAAGGACCAGGGGTGACAGGACAACAATATTCCAATATCTAAGGGGCTGCCACAAAGAGAGGGGCTCAACCTATTCTCCAAAGCACCTGAAGGCAGAACAAGGATAGGATAGGATAGGAATAGAATAGAATAGAATAGAATAGAATAGAATAGAATAGAATAGAATAGAATAGAATAGAATAGAATAATGGATGGGGATAGGATAGGATAGGATAGGATAGGATAGGATAGGATAGGATAGGATAGAATAGAATAGAATAGAATAGAATAGAATAGAAAATATGGAATGGAATGGAGTGGAGTGGAGTGGAGTGGAGTGGAGTGGAGTGGAGTGGAGTAGAGTAGAGTAGAATAGAGTAGAGTAGAGTAGAGTAGAGTAGAATAGAATAGAATAGAATAGAATAGAATAGAATAGAATAGAATAGAACAGAATAGAATTCTTTATTGGCCAAGTGTGATTGGACACACAAGGAATTTGTCTTCGGTGCATAAGCTCTCAGGGTGCATAAAAGATATAAGTGATAAATCATGATCATAGTCATCATAAAGACATTCCTCATGAATCATAAGACACAACGACGTATAGCAACAGACTGAAACTAATCAAGGAGAGAGAAGCAACCTAGAACTAAGGAAAAAAAATTCCTGACAGTGAGAACAATTAATCAGTGGAACAGCTTGCCACCCGAAGTTTGGGTGGCCCAACACTGGAGGTTTTTAAGAAGAGATTGGAGAACCATTCGTCTGAAGTCCTATAGGATTTCCTGCTTGAGCAGGGGGTTGGACTAGAAGACCTCCAAGGTCCCCTCCAACTCTGTTATCCTGTTATTCGAGATGGACTCAGTTCTCCCAGTTGTGGGGACATTATCAGAAGACCTGAAGAAGCAGGCTGGAGACAGATGGTCCTGGAGAAGCTATCTATCCATATGGTCCCTAAGAGTTAATACCAATTTGATGGTACATAATCATTCAAAAACGTGGAATTCAGCCCAGAGTTAAAAAAAATCAACATCTAACCAACTAGAACGATACTTTTCTCCCGGTTAGCCCTAAAAAGCAGCCCCACCCACACAAAAAAAAGGAGGAAATTCTCTGCAGCCCTACATAATTTATTTCTTTAATTAGACTGAGAGCAGAGCTCATCTTCATGCAAGGCAGTCTGATTAAAAACAACATTTTTATCATTTCGGTAAAAGGTACCAAATCAGGTTCCTTTTTTTGGAAAGTCTCCAGAGGGAAGCAGCTGCTGAGAACGCCCCGCTGTATCTCCGCACGGTTTTGATTAAGAGCAAAGATTTTTTGGGTTTTCTTTTTTTTTTTTTGCTTTCTCTTCCGTCCTAGTTCTGAACTTTGGAGAAAACATTGGCATTTAAGGCAGGGGTGGGTTCTACTTACCTTTACTACCGGTTTGCAACGGGATCGCGGGCGCGATACTCCAATCAAGGGACTAACAACTCAGACAAACAATCAAATGGTAAGCAACAGCCTACTCAAGGAACCACAAAAGAAGAAAACAGCAGTCCCACCAACAAGCCACTTGCATATAAGCAGAGAGCAAAACCCCACTCCCTTCTAACACTGATGATGTTACCTAGTTGGGTCATGAAACGTCTGAAAGAAAATTACATAGGTCAGAGAGCACCAAGGACCCCACAGTCCTTCAAGGACCCTACAGTCCTCCTCCTCCTCTCCACAAACCCCCCTCCCTTCTGATGATGTTACCTAGTTGGGTCATGAAACGTCTGCAAGAAAACTACAAAGGTCAGAGAGCACCAAGGACTCCATAGTCATTCTCGTTGTTGTCGTGGTCCTCCTCCTCCTCTTCTCTGCATAAACCCCACTCCCTTCTAGCACTGATGATGTTACCTAGTTGGATCATGAAATGTCTGCAAGAAAGCAATCAGGTTCAGAGAGCACCAAGGACCCCCAGTCCTCCTCCTCTTCGTCCTCTCCACTAACCCCACTCCTGTCTAACATTGATGTTACCTACCAGTAGTTGGATCGTGAAATGTCTGAAAGGAATCCACCACGCTCAGAGAACATCAAGGGCCCCACAGTTCAACCCTGAGCTACAAATATTCACTTGTATCGGTGAAACACATGCGCTAATTTGATGTCCTTCCCGAGCACAAATTTGCAAGTTCAGAAAACGCCTGGGTGTATTTCAGGAGGGAAGACTGCAGCTACAATTGGTTGGGTTTATTGATTTCATGCATGGGGTTTTTCCAGGTATTATGGATTAAGGCTGTGCGCCTTAATCATTATGTGTGTGTCTTTTCTACAGCACGGAACATTTTTCCATGAAAAGAACGCTGGCACTTACGTTAAGCTTCTGCACCGTATCTTAAATCCTATTACACAGGGGGGTTGCAGCTCGATATCTTTGGATTCGCGAACAGACCGGATCTTGCTATCCATTTTCTTCCCATTTCTTTCTCTCTGTCTGTCTGTCTCTTTCTCTCTCTCTCTTCTCTCTCTCTCTCTCTGTTTCTGTCTGTCTGTCTCTGTCTTTCTGTCTGTCTCTATCTCTCTGCCTGTCTGCCTGTCTGTCTGTCTCTCTCTTTCTGTCTCTGACTCTCTTTTTGTCTCTCTGGTCTCTCTCTTCTGTCTCCTCTCTTTTTGTCTTTCTGTCTCTCTCTGTCTGTCTCTGTCTCTATCTCTCTTTCTGTCTGTCTCTGTCTGTGTCTGTCTCTCTCTCTCTTTCTGTCTCTCTCTTTCTGTCTCTGTCTCTCTTTTGTCTTTCTGTCCTGTCTCTGTCTCTCTGTCTCTTTCTGTCTCTGACTCTCTTTCTGTCTCTCTGGTCTCTCTCTTTCTGTCTCCGTCTCTCTTTTTGTCTTTCTGTCTCTCTCTCTGTCTCTCTCTCTCTTCTGTCTCTCTCTCTCTTGTCTTTCTGTCTCTGTCTCTCTCTATCTCTCTCTGTCTTTCTGTCTCTGTCTCTCTTTTTGTCTTTCTGTCTCTCTCTGTCTCTGTCTCTGTCTCTCTCTTTCTGTCTCTGTCTCTCTCTTTTTGTCTTTCTGTCTCTCTCTGTCTCTCTGTCTCTTTTTCTTTCTGTCTCTCTCTGTCTTGTCTCTATTTCTCTTTCTGTCTCTCTGTCTCTCTCTGTCTCTTTCTGTCTCTGTCTCTCTTTTGTCTTTCTGTCTCTGTCTCTTTCTGTCTCTGACTCTCTTTTTGTCTCTCTTCCTCTCTCTTTCTGTCTCCGTCTCTCTTTTTGTCTTTCTGTCTCTCTCTGTCTGTCTGTCTCTCTCTCTCTCTCTCTTTCTGTCTCTCTCTCTTTCTGTCTCTCTCTCTCTTTTTGTCTTTCTGTCTCTGTCTCTCTCTCTCTCTCTCTCTCTCTGTCTTTCTGTCTCTGTCTCTCTTTTTGTCTTTCTGTCTCTCTCTGTCTCTGTCTGTCTCTGTCTCTCTCTTTGTCTCTGTCTCTCTCTTTTTGTCTTTCTGTCTCTCTCTCTCTGTCTCTCTCTGTCTCTTTCTGTGTCTGTCTCTCTCTCTCTTAAACCACAGCCAATTTCAGCTGCCAAAGGACCAACCTAGATCTCTCAAACCTGCAACCAATGGGATGATCTGTTGAAGGGGGTCTTCTCTAATTATGCACCTTCTCAGCTATAAATTTGAAACACGGACGGCGTGTTTCGTTTCATGGGCCCAGTTATGATCCAAGCCAGGCGACGGTGATGGGAGGGAGAGGGGAGATAATACTCGGTAATGGCAGATTGTCGCTTTTTCTTCACTTTTTAGCATCGGCACGTTGGAAACAAAATTGTCGTTACCCAGAGGAATGATGGGGTCTTAGATACTTTTTTTTTCAACTGGACTTTCTGGTTTTTCTTTGAAGACGTTTCGCTTCTCATCCAAGAGGCTTCTTCAGCTCTGATGGGATGGTGGGGAATGGAAGGATTGATACTCCTTGCGGACAGCTGGTCGTTTGCATTCCTTTTAGAGAGTCCTTGAGGCCATTTGGAGGTTGGAAGGAAGTCAGAATTAAACCTCCAAGTGCTTCAACAATCCTCTAAAAGGATGCAAATGACCGGAAAACCACCAGGCTCAGAAGGCACCAAGGAGCCCACAGTTCTTCTCCTTCACGTCTTCCTTCTTCCTCTTCCCTCCTCCTCCTCCTCCTCCACTCCACAATCCCCACTGCCTTCTAGCACTGATGATATTACCTACTTGGGTCATGAGACATCTGCAAGAAAACAACCAGGCTCAGAGAGCACCAAGGACCTCACAATACTTCTTCTCGTGTTCCTTCTTCCTCTTCCCTTCTCTTCCACCTCCTCCTCCTCCACTCCCCACGCCCCACTCCCGTCTGATACTGATGATGTTACCTAGTTGGGTAATGAAACTGTCAGGTTTCGAGGTCGTCTCAAATAAATTGCATTTCAAACAAAGTCTTTGAAGGAAAACTCCAATTTATTAAGCACGGCATTCTAAAATCCGACTCCATCGAAGCCAACACTGACTTCCAGCCCCAAAACCCTCCCTTTCCGTTCCCCACTCCCCTGCACTCATTGGCCATCTTCCAAGTCACTCTACCCCTAATCTACTGCTCCAGCTCAAAGGAATTTCCCCCCTCCCATCCCATCTCCTAGGCGGGGATATTATCTCCAGGGAAAATAAGTAGGTGAAAAGTCAAATGTCCCTTTCCAGACGCCTCCATTTCTCCTTCTTATGTCAGCACTAGAGTAAATGCAGCTTGAAGTGCTGACATAAACATCCAGCAACAAAACCACTAAGCACAGAGAGCACCGAAGACCTCACAGTTCTTCTCCTTCTCATCTTCCTTCTGCCTCTTCCCTTCTCCTTCATTTCCTCTCCGCAAACCCCACTCCCTTCTAGCACTGATGATGTTACCTAGTTGGGTCATGAAACATCTGCAAGAAAACCACCAAGCTCAGAGAGCACCAAGGAGCCCATGGTTCAACCCAGATCAACAAATATTCTCTCTCTCTTTTTTGGTATTTCTGCAATCAAGTTCCCCTTAAGAACCAGTTCTCCTGATGATTGGCCCAAACTCACATAGCCTGCTTTCATGGATAAGATGGATAAAGGGATAACTCAACCCTCAAGTACAAATACAAGAGCCTTGGTGGCGCAGCTGACTACGTGCTGTTAAAGTAGCACCAGCTGCCTGCAATTACTGCAAGTTCGAATCTCACCAGGCTCAAGGTTGATTCAGCCTTCCATCCTTTCGAGGTAGGTGTTCTGTCCCTGTCTCACACACGCACACAAACAGTCAGCCAGGAGTTAAATAAAACTTGCAGACAATAAATTCCTTCGATAACAGGATTGGCAGCAACCCAGTAGCTGCTTGCCAAGAACTTTACTCACAGAGAACCAAAACAAATACACAAAGCCACAGAATTGTCAAGTCCAGTCCGTATTAAATCGAAGGCAGGCAGATAACGTAGTTTCAGAGATACAATGCGACTCGCTAGTTTTGTCCATCACAGAGCCTGAATGGCCACATCCCCTTTTATCCCCTGTGGGGTGTGGTCCAGTGACTCAGCTTAATCTCTGGCACGCCTTTTCTTCTGTTGCGGGCGCTTGTCTCTCCGACGCTGGTGTGGATCCAGCCAAGATTTATCTCCATCACTGTCCGACTGCGACTGTTCGGAAATACCTGGCTCCTGGCCAATCTCTTCTCCTTCGGGAGACACCTGAGGCATTGCCAGAGAGGAGGGTCCTGGAGAGGGAGGCCTGGCCAACTCCTCTCCTTCACCTTCAGAGTCTTCTCCCTCCGATAAGACGGACTCAGGGGTCGGTGTCACAACAGTAGGTAAAATGAGGACCCGGATTGTGGGGGCAATAAGCTGACTTTGTATAAAAAAGAACACCACTTAGGGGCGGCGAAAGCCCTACTAAGCAGGTATATACAAAAGTATGAAGGCTATTGCTTAACGCATTGTAAGCCACCCTGAGTCTCCAGAGAAGGGCGGCATATAAATCGAACCAATAAATAAATTGAACCAATAAATATTGTATGAACAAACGTCTCGCTTAACAGAAATGTTGGGCTCCATTGTGGTCGTAAGGCGAGGACTACCTGTAATAAATACGTTTTTCTGCCTGATCCCAAAAATATCAAATTCCATGGTACGCATCTCCAGTTAAAAGGGACTCTCTCAACGGGTCTTGTAAAGACTTTCGATTCCTATTTGGAAAGCTCCCAGGAACCAGAGTGGGACGTTATTGTGCTGGGTAAATTATCTGATTCTATAAAACAGAGTTTCCTATTTTCCCATATGCATGAAATGTGGAGTATTATTTTCAAGGGGACAAAAGATCGCACTTAACGTTTTGGGGGTGGGGGGGCGGATATATTTCTGCTTCTCGCAGCTAATCTACGAAGCTGCAGCATACGCTGAAATTCATTTAACATATTGTAGGAATAATGAGTTTCTGACAGGCGTCTTCCCAGCAACACTTTTTCCTCTTCGTTTCCCCACCTTCCTCGTGTTGTTTTTAAATCATCTTTTTTATAAAAAAAATAAAAAATAAAAAAATTGCTTAACAAGAGAGCCAGAGGAAGCATTTGGCAAAACCCGTAAATTATCATCTGTGGGATTTTACACAGCAGTTAATAAAAGTTCTGTTATTTTGTTTGTTTTTTTCTGATTAGCAACAAAAGGGAAGTCAGCTGTTCCATTCTAAGGGTGGCCTTGAGTTTCTTTAAGACTCCGGAGGAGCCAAGGAAAACAACCTTGGCTGAGATATTAGAATTTAATCGCCGGGAAAACCATTGGATTGGGTCAAACGAATTTAATATGTCAGCCTGATGGGCCTTTGCTGCTTGCTGAGTTTATTTATTTATTTTATTTATTTTATTAGTCATATTTCTATGCCGCCCACTCTCCGAGGACTCTGGGCGGCTTACCCCAAAGACAGTATACTAAATAGCATATTTTCCCCCAACAATCTGGGTCCTCATTTTACCCACCTCGGAAGGATGGAAGGCTGAGTCAACCTTGAGCCGGTGAGATTTGATCCGCTGATCTGCTGAACTAGCAGTCAGCTGAAGTAGCTGCAGTACTGCACCCTAACCACTGCGCCACCTCGGCTCAGTTTGCAGGTTTTCTTGCAGACGTTTCATGACCCAGCTAAGTAACACCATCAGTGCTGGGAGGGAGTGAGGTTTGCTCTCTGTTTAGATGCAAGCCCCTTTTAGCACTGATGATGTTCCGTAGTTGGTGATCAAATGTCTGCAAGAAAAGAACCAAGCTCAGGGAGCAGTAAGGACCCCACAGTCCTCTTCCTCCTCCCCTTTTTCTTCTCCATAACCTCACTCCCTTCCTCATATCCTCCTCCTCTTTCTCCTCCTCCTCCTCCCTGCAAACCCTTCTAACACTAATGATGTTACCTAGTTTGGGTCAAGGAATATTTGCAAGAAAAGAACCAAGCTCAGAGAGCACCAAGGACCCCACAATTCTCCTCCTCCTCCTCCTCCTCTTCCTTCTCTACTCCACAAACCCCACTAGCACTGATAATGTTACCTAGTTGGGTCATGAAACGTCTGCATGAAAAACCACCCAACTCAGATACCACCACAGACCCCTCATTTCAACCTTGAGCTGTAAATATTCTCCTTTATTAATATTTCAGTCTAAAAAGCTGGACCTTTGTTGGCTGGAGAGCCAGACAACTCTGGAATTCTGTTCCTCCCAGGAAATTTGCAACAACTTCTGCAATTTTTGGGGGGGTGAAAGTCCCAAAGATTCAAAAAAATGAGATGACTTTTAACAGTTCAGGTTCAGCCACAAGAACTTTTTAAGGCGGTCACCAAATGTTCACTATGAACCTGCTTTATAATTTGCAACGTTCTACAGGTAGTCCTCACCTTATGGCCGGTTGCTTAGTAACCGTTACAATAGACCTCCTGGCAGATTCTTACGACCCCCTGCTCCAAAGTTCTGACCGCTGCGATCACACGACCATCTCTGGGCCACTGGCAACTGACCCGCATTTATCGCTGTTCAGTGTTCACAGTGTCCTACTGACCCACGACTGCATTTTATGACGGTTTGGCTGAAAACCAGTGTTTACTTCCACTTTTCGGCAATACCGGCCGCATATCAAACCACAGGTTCATTTAACGACCACAGTGATCGCTTTACAACCACAAAAAAAAAAATCAGTGGGTCCACAAGAACGACTTGATTTATGACCGTCATAACTAATGACTGGGATGAGCAGGCTCCATTACGGTCGTAAGTCAAGGACTACCTGATTTTTTTTTAAAATAAGAAAAAAAAAAAACACCAGGCTTTCCACTGAGCTAATTCCCATATTCCGCTCCCGTTCGCACATAAACACACACACAGAGAGAGATTCCTGAAAGAGGAAACGGTTTAGTTTATGGTAAAGCTGGCTGAGGAACCCCGTTTTAAAGGATCGGTTCTTTCTGCGGTCGGCAAATGAGGACAGGTAGAGAGGTCCTTCCTCCCAGAAGCTCGGCTGGCCAAGATCAGAGGGTTCCTCCCATCAGTTCTGTGCATTTAAAAGCAGAAGGGTAAAACTCCCATCAAGCCTCCTCCACAGCAAAGCCTCTTTCCAGGAAAAGCAAAATGAAAAGTCCCTCACCCTCTCTTCCAGGCGGTTCAGCTGCTCCTTGTAGTAAGTCTCGTGCTTCTTCAGCTCCTTTTCCTTTTCTTCTAGCTGTTTGGCCTGGAGAGGAAAGAGGAGAGGAGAGGAGAGGAGAGGAGAGGAGAGGAGAGGAGAGGAGAGGAGAGGAGGGATGGAGAGGGGTGGGGCAGGGGCAGGGGGAAAGGAGAGAAGGAAGGGGCAGGGCGGAAAGGAGGGGAGGGGCAGGGGCAGAGGAGGGGACAGGAGGGGAGGGGGCAGGGGTAGAGGAGAGAAGGGATGGGGAGGGGCAGGGGCAGGGGGAAAGGAGAGGAGAGAAGGGAGAGGCAGGGCGGAAAGGAGGGGAGGGGACAGGAGGGGCAGGGGAGGGGGCAGGGGTAGAGGAGAGGAGAGGAGGGATGGGGAGGGGCAGGGGCAGGGGGAAAGGAGAGAAGGGAGGGGCAGGGCGGAAAGGAGGGGAGGGGCAGGGGCAGGGGGAGAGGAGGCGACAGGAGGGGAGGCGGAGGGGGAGGGGAGGGGGCAGGGGTAGAGGAGGGGAGGGGAGGGGAGGAGAGGGGCAGGGGTAGAGGAGAGGAAGAGGGGCAGGGGAGGGGCAGGGGGAGAGGAGGGGGAGGAGAGGAGGGAGGGAAGGGAGGGCAGGGGGAGAGAGAGAGAGGGAGAGGGAGAGAACATACATGAAGACTTTCAATAAAATCAACATTTGGTATCAGTTCTGCCCAAAAGATTTTCTGCAGGCATTGAAACTTGCAGTTTTTTTGGCCCGGTAAGATATTCATACAATCATGATTTGCAATAGACAAAATCCAGCGCTGGGCCATTGTAAAGGTAGTCCTCGTTTTACAACCAAAATTGAGCCCTAAATGTATGTAGCTCAGGAAGATGTTTGTGAAGTGAGTTCTGCCCCCATTTTGCGAACTTTCTTGCCACCGTTGCTAAGTGAAACACTGCCAATGTTAAGGGGGGTAACCCGGTTGTTAAGTGAATTGGGATTCCCCACTAACTTTGCTTATCAGAAAGTCACAAAAGGGGATGGCGTGACCCCGGGACAGTACAACCGTCATAATGATGAGTTCAGCTGCCAAGCGTCTGAATTTTGATGGTGTGACCGTGGGGAATGCCGCAACGGGCGTAAGTGTGAAAAACGGTCATAAGTCATTTTTTTCAGTGATGCTGTAACTTCGAACAGTCACTAAACCTATTGTTGTAAGTTGAGGGCTACCTATACAACAAATTCATTGACAGAAACATAGAAAACTGATGGCAGAAAAAGAGTTAATGGACCACCAAATCTTCCCTTTGAATTTTTTCTTTCTTTTTCTTTCTTTCTTTTTCTTTCTTTCTTTCTTTCTTTCTTTCTTTCTTTCTTTCTTTCTTTCTTTCTTTCTTTCTTTCCTTCTTTCTTTCTCTTTCTTTTTCTTTCTTTCTTTCTCTCTCTCTCTCTCTGTTTCTTTCTCCCTTCCTTCCTTTTCTTTCCTTTCTTTCTTTCTCTCTCCTTTTGTCCTTCCTTTCGTCTTCTTTCCTTTTTCCCTCCCTCCCTCTCTTCTTTCTTTCTCATTTCTTTCTCCTTCCTTCCTTCCTTCCTTCCTTCCTTCCTTCCTTCCTTCCTTCCTTCCTTTCTTATTTCCTTTCCTCCCTCCCTGCTTGCTTGCAAATTTGTTTGCTAATCTACGGCTGTGAGAGTTGGATCATAAGGAAGGCTGAGCGCCGAATTGTGGTGCTTGGAGAAGAGTCTTGGACTGCCAGGAGATCCAATCAGTCGATCCTCAAGGAAATCAACCCTGGCTGTCCTTTAGAAAGACAGAAGTATCCTGAAGCTGAAGCTCAAATACTTTGGCCACCAAAGGAGAAGGGAGGACTCCTTGGAGAAGTCCCCCCGATGTTGGGAAAGATGGAAGGCGTCAGGAAAAGGGGACGGCAGAAGTTGAGATGGTTAGACAGAGTCACCAACACAACGGACATGAATTTGGGCAATTCCAGGAGACAGTAGAGAACAGGGGTGTCTGGCATGCTGTGGTCGAGCCCCCCCCCCCAAAAGGATTGAGCACAACTCAGCAACTGAACAACAACAACAAAAATCCCATTAACTCCCAATTTTGACTTCTTACCTTGCATTCCATTTCCTGGAAGCATGTAAATAAACACAGAACACAATCAGTTTATACGACAAGTTAAATAAAAGAAAAGTGCTACACAAACAAAACCCGAGCGAACTCTCATAGTTAAGGGTACGTTTACACACACCCCAAAATTGTGGAGATTCTTGCTGGAAAATCAAACTTCATTCCTGAGTGAGCTGCTAGAAAGAAAGAAGCCAATTCCCTGCTGTGTTATGAAAATGGGCCTTCGTTGACCCTTTGGGACAGGGGGAAAGAAAGAAAGAGAAAAAGAAAGAAGAAAGAAAGGAGAAGGGAAGGAAGGAAGGAAGGAAGGAAGGAAGGAAGGAATGGAAGTAGAAGGAAGGAAGGAAGAAGAAGGAAGAAGGCAGGCAGGCAGCGCACCAAATGCAGATAACAACATACGCAAAGAAAAGTATTTACTAGAGGAAACGCTGAGGCGTTATGAAATTTGGGATTGAGAACGAAGAAGTGTGCTGTGCCTCAGACTGCACCAACTTCGTAAGATGTTTGGCAATGTTGTTTAAATATGTTTTTTATATGATTATATAGTATATGTGTGTGTATTTACGGGTATGTATGTGTGTACTTGTGTGTGTGTGTGTGTATACAAGTTCGAATCCAAGTAAGGGTATGGCTAGCTGATGAAAGCTAAATAGCTTGATAGATAGGCTCATACTAGAGTCTCCTTTATTTCTTTATCAAAGAAATATAAATTTGGTATAGATGGTTTGCCGTGAATGCGACTTCTTTCCAGGGCTCCTGGGATGCTGAGAGCTAGAATGAGGGGACTGGGATGCATGACATGCGCCACAATTACGAGGTAAACTAAACACCATAATTGACAAACTAGTAAAGCTAGATCACAGCTATCATAGCATTCAGCTTACTTGCCTATACCCGATAGCTGCTGGGATTCGCATCCTTGGGCTGCCTGCATATATCATTTATGTATTGCAAATGAATATAAATTTGGTATTATGATAAGTTTTCGCAGGTGTGTGTATATAAAAAGTTTAAATCCTCGGGTGTTTTCCGCCTGTATTAGAAGTCTGTTTAGTTAAAATGCTTAAAATCCTGGCTAAATCCCAGCTCAAAATCCTCTCTAAATCCTAACAAAAACACTTTGTAAGATCTCTTAAAAACTTTGGCTAAAATCCTAACCAACACTTTAAAGGGTTTTTTTTGGCTAACTTTAAAGTGTTGGTTAGGATTTTAGCCAAAGTTTTTAAGAGACCTTACAAAGTGTTTTGTTAGGATTTTAGAGGATTTTGAGCTGGGATTTTAGCCAGGATTTTAAGATTTTAACTAACAGACTTTTAATGACACGGGAAAAACATCCGAGATTTTAACTTTTTCATATATTAAGTTATATATATATATATATAACATATATATATGTTAAATTTATATTTACTGACAAAAAATAAAGGGAGACTCGTATAGATCTATTTCAAGCTATTTAGCTCTCATCAGCTAGCCATACCCTTCTGGGATTTGAACCTATATTTCTCAGTAAATATAAATTTAACACAAAATAGTTTGTCGTGAAAGCAACTGCCTGAGGGCTCCCTGATTGGGAGGAAGAAAGGCGAAAGGAAGCAGTATGCTCCTTCCCATATTCGGGTAGACCAGGTTGCTTCGATAGAAAACCCATATATATATATATAAAAAATATAAAAGGGATATACATATATAAAAGGGATGTGGTAGCTCAGTGGCTAAGACGCTGAGCTTGTCAATCAGAAGGTCGGCAGTTCAGCGGTTCGAATCCCTGGTGCCGCGTAATGGGGTGAGCTCCCGTTACTTGCCCCAGCTTCTGCCAACCTAGCAGTTCGAAAGCAGGTAAAAAATGCAAGTAGAAAAATAGGGACCACCTTTGGTGGGAAGGGAACAGCGTTCCGTGCGCCTTTAGACGTTGAGTCATGCCGGCCACATGACCACAGAGACGTCTTCAGACGGCGCTGGCTCTTCTTTCACATCGTCTTGAACAAACATCTCATTTCTCATCCAGGTAACATCATCAGTGTTGGAAGGGAGTGGAGAAGGAGGAGGAGGTGGAGGAGGAGGAGGAAGATGGGGAGATGAAGGCTGTGAGCTTGGTTGCTTTCTTGCAGTCTCTTCATTCCCATCTAGGCAACATCATCAGTGTTGGACGGGAGTGTGGTTTGCTCTCTGTTTCTACACAAGGCTTGTGCTATCACTCTTGGTGGGAGTGTTACAATAGAACTATAATTCTGGCTGTCGCTCTGAGTCCTTCGGGGGAGAAGGGTGGTATATAAATAAATAAATTTTATATAAATTTAATATTTATATAAATATAAAATATAATAATATAATATAATAAATATAATATAATATATATATAATATATAATAATATAATATAATATAATATATATATTATAATATAATATAATATTAATATAATATATTATAATATAATATAATATTAATATAATAATATAACTAATAACTTATACACAACAAATAACATATAGTTGCATTAAAAGTCCACTCCTGTTGTAGCATGTGATTTGTTTTCTAGAATGGGTGTTAAAATGTCTTCAGTAAAACCACCAAGTCTTTTCCTGCTCCAAGGAAACACAGGTATAGATTATGAGTCTTTTCTAGAATTCCTCCTTTCTTTGCAGATTTTATAACTGATAAGATGACCAAAATGGTAAATGATGATTAAAGAAGAAAACAAGGAACCCCAAAACAAGGAACCTCCTCCTCCTTCACAAACCCCTGCCTTCTAACCTCCATGTGTTAAACACTGATGGAGTTTCAAATGGGCAAAAATGTTGAAAAAACCATAAGAAGAGAGCAGTAAAAACCCCCCGCAGTTCAACCTGGGTTACAACTATTCTATACACTGAAATTTCTCCACATAATGCCATCCTTGGCAATGCCATTGGCAGTATCAGACTTCAGAGTTTGGCTATTATTGCGAATGGTGGGGGAAGTTTGGGGTTTAGACTTTGCCAGGATTTGCATGGAGTTTGAGGAGGAAGCAGCGAAAGTGGAAACGGGCTAAAAAGTCACAAAGCTGTTGGAGCTTTCAATATTCAGCCTTGGAAATTTAAGTTTATTAAATGCACGCCAAAGGAGAAGGAAGAGGGAGGGAGGGAGGGAAAGGTCACTTTGTGCATTGTAAGTGGCGCACGGAAAGTGCGGGGGGGGGGGTCCTAAGCCTAGACCCTTTGCAGAATTCGAACAGATCAATTAAAAGTAATTTCCAGGGTATCATAAAGAAAAAAAAAAACAAAGACAGCAAATGAATAAACTCACCGCAGCGGAACAAGCAAAAGGAAAGAGAAAACTGAAGAAAAGAGTCTGATCATTAAGAAATAGACAAAGAGGTCTGTTAGATCAAGCCAAGATCCCACAGACCAGCATTCTGGGCGAGAAGGTAGGAAAGTACAGGCAGTCCTTGAAATAAAACCACAGAGGGGGGAGGGAAGGAGAGAGGGACGGAGGAGGGAGGGCGGTAGAGAGGGGGAGAGAAGGAGGGAGGAAGAGGGAGGGAAAAGAGGGGGAGACTGGGAGAAAGAGGGGGAAGGGAGGGAGAGGGAGGAAGAATGGGGAGAGGGAGAGAGGGAGGGAGGGAGAGATGGGGAAGGAGGGAGAGGGAAGAGGTAGAGAGAGAGGGAGGAAGCGGAGGGAGAGGGAGGGAAGGGGAGGGGGGGGAGAGAGGAAGGAAGGGGAGGGAGGGAGAGAGAGGGAGGGAGAGAGAGGAAGGAAGGGAAGGGGAGGGAGAGGGAGGGAGAGAGGGAGAGGGAGGGAGCGAGAGTGGGGAGTGGGAGGGAGAGAGAGGAGGGAGATGGGGAGGGACAGAAGAGGCAGGAAGGGGGAGGGGGAGGGAGAGAGACGGAGGAAGGGGAGGGAGAGAGAAGAAGTGAGTGAGGAAGGAAAGGGAGGGAGAGAGAGGGAGAAAGGGAGAAAGAGGGGAGGGAGGGAGAGAGAGAATTCTTGTGGCCTTTTTCTACGTCTTTTCCATCCTTCAATCCTTCTTCAGGTGTGGGGTCTCCCCAACCACTCGTCCCTATTAGAAGCCGGTCTTCCCAATGGATTTGTCAAAAGTGAGCTCCACGCTGGCTGCTTCCTTTTCAGCTCTTTCCTAAAACCCAGCGTGG